>JAQIYB010000426.1:0-11727 GCA_034699325.1 Oribatida sp. Gr-Ori-00743 | reverse complement strand
TGCAAGTTCAATAGTTTTAAATAATAGGAGTGTTTAAAAATCAGTGAAAACATGTCTCAGAATATTGCGAAAAATGAAATTCCACTCAAAAATGGAAAACACAACAGAGATATGAACTAAAAATTGGATCTCATTCGAGACAATGTATTTCATAGTCTATTTTGGATATTACTTCTGTGCCGGTAATCAGACTTTATTTTTCCAAACCACCCAAGCTTATCTATCAATTGTCCTAGATAGTCTAGAATGGCCATATCTCAGGTTCATTGAAATTTTTTAAGTCTGATATAAAATCCTATTATCTATTGATGTATAGAATATTAAACAATAATAAAAACAGGAAACACAGGAAATACTATCTATAGTGGAATAATATATACATATCGTGTATAAGCCTAATGTAGAGCCCAATGTTTTTCACATAGAATTCAATTTTGCATTTGGGAGGCAATACATACTATGATATGCCTGTGCTATGAGACAGAGAAAAATATGCTTTGAATAGAAAATTAATTTTAATGCATAAATTATTTTATGCCATTTCACTACCAGAGCCGAAACCGGGACTCATATATACGGTGAGAGATTCGGTCATTAATTTTTATCAGTGAGTCATTAGAAAAAATTAAACGAATTTTCTCACGATTTTTACTACAAAATTATTCAATTCTTTTTGGATTTGCTTTAAATACCAGTTTTTTGTTGTTTTGTGAGACAAACACCGGAGTCATAGCAAGTATTGACGACCGCATTGAACAGTCCTTAGACTTCCAACCCTTCAAAGAGAGGATTATTCCTATATTGCAGTCAAAAAGATTGACATTTTTACTGAGTCTCAATAATGGGGGAAATATTCTCTCCTTTGAACTTCCGATTTGGCACTGCCTTCGGGGTCTTTAGCCGTCAGTATTCGGCATTTGCTATTGACTTGTGACCTTTCCTAGTTCCTAAAACTCTCTCTCTCTCTCTCTCTCTCTGCTGTGCACTCTTTGGCAGAGATCCGGTACTCTTCTCCGACGAAAAGATCAAATTCTATCATATATTGAGTTTAGAATTTGAGAAACTGATATGTTTTGCATTTGAGGTTCAAATTCCAAGTGAATACTCTCTGAGTCTGAATGAGGCACTCAAACAAAGACGAGCAACGATTGGGAGTCTATTTATTCCACAAAACAAGATATGATATGAGAGGGGAGAAAAATGGAGGCGAACTTAAATTAATTTCTTAGGTTTTTGCAAGAATTTTCATTTGCCAGCAATCAATCAAAAAAGAAAAACTTCTGTTGTTTTGAGAAATATTCGCATTATTTAGGACTCAATTGTAGCCAAAAATGAGTTATAAATAAATTTTAATTTATTAACTTTTTTCACTCATTTAGTATTTTATTGATTTAAATGAAATTTCTGGAAGGAAAGAGAGAGGAGAGAGAGAGAGAGAGAGAGAGAGAGAGAGAGAGAGAGACTTATATTTGTGACTACTTTCTCACTATTTTTACATTTTATTTGTATTCATATGTATTGAAACGCATTAAATAAGTTATATCTCTGTTTCTTGAGATTTATGCCAACTTCTAGGAAATGGATTTTCTTTTCTCTGTCTCTTTCTATTCGTTTCTCTCCGGTTCTGTTCAAATACAATATGGTTTTTATGGTGAGTTCGACCCCACTGTCGCTCTGCTTTTATTAGGACACAAGAGAGAGAAGAGAGGCGCCAATGCCTTCCCTATTGTCACAGCTATGCTTTGATCCAAGAAATTCACCTCAAACTTAAGGGAACCAAAGAAGTGAACGACGGAGCCGTGCCTTTCCTTAGCTAACTTTCAACAGTACTGCATTCACTTGTATTCTCCCGTTCCTAGAGGTAACCAAGCTAGTCTTGAACTTATTTTGTTCGGGTAATAAAACTATTGCATAGATTAAAATTAGGCAATAATTTGAATATATTATGAAAGAGTGGATATTCGCCAATATTTTTGGTCAAAAACTAAATTTCATTATTCATTCTATTTATACGGTTTTGTACTCTCGATTTCGTTAATAACAACATTCCTGGCCATCCCTATTTCCAAACTAAGGATGGGCTACGACTTGGGGCTTAGCCCAGACTTCATTAGTATTTTTGTTGCGCTCAATGAGTTAAGTAGCGGTCCATATATTCCCAAATAAATTCACATATTCTTCGAGAGCTTATAAAACAAGAGATAATAACATATTCTCTGTTATCTCAAGTAATGACTTTCCAGAGCTGACAATAGTTGTGAAGTAAAGAAAAAATAAGACAAAAAATAATTGGCTTTAAAATTCTTTGTTCATCGCTTTAATTGTTGTATTGATTATTGAATTAATTACAAGTTTTGAGAAGAATAACAGTTTCTTCTCTCAAATAACAGAACATTACAAACATTACATGAATTGAAACAGTATTTTGTAATACTTTGTATTAATGTCTCATTGAATTCAATACAAAGTTATATAACATTAGCAGAGAATCATTGCATTGCTTTTTGTGTGACTTATTTGTTGTCTTCTTATCGAAAATAATGTATTTTTCACTTCTTTTCTTTTCACTGAACTCATTGTGTATATACCGTACAGTTCTCCCATTGTTTCTATCCATGGTCTGAATGACACATCCGAGGGTAGTCAAGGGGTATATTCTGCTCTTTCAATTAAGATCACACAGTAATAAACGTAAATTCTGCTTGCTCCTCTGGGATTACGCCGAAAAATAACGATTTTATTAGAAAAGTATCACGAATAGATTACATATTTAAGCAAGAATGCCTGAAATTGTTCAGATTTCTGCCATTATCTCACTTTTATTTGAGCAAAATTCCAAAATAGTCATCAAATCTATTCAATTGAATTCAATTTTCGTTTCATTTGATTTTTCTTATATAATAATACATCAAATTTGTGTCATTTGTGTGGCAATCAATTCTCCCTTTTCTATTAAATTCACCCTGAGCCTGGCTATTGCCTAAGTTTAGAGCATATAAGAGCTTCAACGCGACTAAAACTGAGGCAAATAACGATTCAAACCTTAAGAACAATAATGAATACATACAAAAGAAATGGTGACAGAAGAGTCCAAATGCAGTGCCACTGATAATAATTGAGTGGAGTGACAGTAGTCGACTCCGATTCTAAGCTAACTTTCATTGATTAGGTCACATACTTTACGGCACAAACATTTTTTTCTTGAAAACCAATCTCAGAGTTACTGATCTGTAATTTAATTTTTCAAGGAATCAAGCAAGGTGATTGAGCATGGTGATTACCAATAATCGATTTCTCATAGATCTAGTTGGATGTGCATGCGCTCGCAAAAACTGTGATTGGTAACTATGGTACTAAGCAAAAGAGATTAGCATGTAAACTAGATGATGCTAAAATAAACTTTTTAATCAAGAACAATTGAATTGTATTGAGTTTCCACTCATTTATCACAATTTCTTTTGTATATAATATTCTATAAACTTTTCAATCGTAAGATTTGCTTCACTTTCAGTCGATTCTAAGCTTTTGTAGACTCTATTAATCGATTCGGAAAACTATTGTTTTTAGTTTTCAAATGTGTTGTGTTGTGTGCACTCAGTTCTGTATATATTTGGGTTCACTTCTAATCTCTTTCTCCATCATTGCGTATAATTTTCATTATAATAGAAAAGAGACACAAAACACATGATTTCGATCTAATTTTTGTTTATCTTTTCTAAATTCGGCTCTCAGTTGATTTCCAGTGCCATATGATGTGCATAATAGCAGTGGTGGCCAAATTGGGCCATAACCTGAGTTTTCTGTAAACCTATTCACACAGTCTTCGACTTTTGATTAAGAATTCAATGAATTTGATTATAAGTTTACTTTGATTTGAATATAATCCTGTAATTGACTTCCAGTTAACATTCATTCAATTGAGTGTTTATCTGATGTTTTTGCCAGAGTTTAAGATTGAGATTAAGATTCGGTAATTGCATTATCTTTTCGAGGCCTACAGTTGTGATTAGGGAACAGCCGTAGAGATCAATGTTCGTTAAATTGACTAAATGTTGTCCGATAGCGCACAGGCCTTTGTCTGTAATTTTATTACATTGGCCTAAATTTAGTACTTTGAGGCCGGAAAGGGAACGGGATATTTTGATCAGTCCCTCGTCCGTAACGCCAGAGCACGCGTTCAGACTTAGACTCTTCAGATGTATAAGTTTTTGGGAGATATGCACTAATCCCTGGTCACCGATCTTATCACTACTGAACGACACATCCAACACTTGTAGCTGTTTAGCGGCGCCTTCGCTCAGGTGCGCCAAACCAGTGTCCGAAATGTTGTCGCACGACCTCAGATTGATTTCCCTTAAGTTAGACAATGAGGACAAGTGTTTCAGACCGAAGTCTGTGATTGAAGAACAGAAGGAGAGGTTTATTGATTTCAAACAATTCAAATTGGTTGCGATGTGTCGGAGCGCGTCATCACTGATCTTCTGGCAGTCCTGTAGGCCTAAGAACTCTAGTGATAGCAGACCGGCTCCCAAATCCATTGCCTCATTTGTTGTGCCGGCGATATGGCCGATACCGGTGTCAGAAATGATGCGACAGCTTCGAAGGTTCAGATATTTCAGACGTTTTAGTCCCCACGAGAGCACAAGTAGTCCACCGTTTGTGATGTTGGAGCACCCACTCAAGTCTAATGTCTCTAAATTCGTTAAATATTCGGCTATTTTGGTCAAACTGTTATCAGTTATGGGTTTACACATTGAGAGGTTCAGGTAAACTATAGAGTCCACCCGTACTGTTAGAGAGCTGGACAACCACTGGTCATTTAAGTTATAACAACCGATCAGATTAAGACTTTCCAGGTTTTTGACTCCATTGATAACTTCCCGAACCGATCGCCGAATACTAAGCAACTGTTGGATGAAAAAGATATAAATATTTCGAAATTCGATACATTTTTCCTCAAACGAAGTTTTATCGTATTTTTATCAAAAACTGTTTCTAAAATAATCAGGAAAACCATTGAAAGCTATGAATATATTTCTTAAGATATGATTTGCTATCAATTGTTTGGTATTCAAAAATTCAAAAGATATGCTGCAAATTGAGGAAAGTGTTGTTTACGACTAAAATAAAGTCAGTAACGCTTTGAATCTCTATATTCCTGTATTCAACTATTTTTCTCAAGAATAATAATTACAGTGAATGTCCTTAAAAAATACTTAAGACCTCAACAATTTCTTATACATAAAGGACTGAATTGGTATTTCCAATGTCTAAGTTCTATTATTAAGTAAAGGTATAACCAAGGTACACCAAGGTATAAGTAATGTATGCGAAAAACCTCTAAATTGACAGCAAATTAAAACTTTTATCTGAGATGTGTTTCATCTTTTATTTTTGATGCCATTCGTGTTTTAAATACTATTTTTGCCAATAATTCTATTTACGTGAATGGAGTCCATCTTTTATACAAGGTCAGGGCTTGAGCACAACCCTCAACAGTAGAGGGGTTGAGGGACTTGAGCGTCTCTGAGCTATTAGAAGGCCATAAAAGAGGCCTAAATTTCTCAATTTTATATTTTTATGATTTTATACATGTATTTGTGAATCCATAAAATAACCAGGTTCAAATAAATGCATTGTCTACACTACAATAAAGACAAATAACTTAGAAATAAATGAAATAGGTGACTATTATCATTTTTATAACCAATCATTTTGAAGCGATCACAACTATTTTATTGATATTCAAATTGGCAGTAATTCTCTCTTGGTCATCTCACAGCTGAGGCGAGTGGGGAGAGGGAGTCGAACACAATTGATCTGATATCACTCGGGAATATAAGGCACGACTCATATTTATATTGCATTCAAAGAGAAATTATTTTTTCTTTTTGTTTTTTGAGTTGTTTTTCTCACTTCTCTTTCACTGAGAATCTAAGCCTACGTTTGAACTCAAAACTTATATAACATTTTACTCGATATTTAAGGTTAAACTCGGAGTGAAATAAAAAATTTTCATTACTTTAATTTCAAATATAAATTATAAATAACTGCCAAATAAAAGGCACAAAATTTATTACAGCAAATCCTGAATCTGAGTATTGGTTTGAGCTCACACACAACCACCAAGGTAGTAATAATGCAACTTTAATTCTGGTTTAGTGTTCTTTCTATTGTTAATACTCTAATAAAAGTATGAATTGATTAAAAAGCCCACACTTTTGACGCATTTCACATTCATTTTCTATAAAATAATCTAGATCATAAAGGAGATAGCTCAAATTAGACTATAATTGTCCAAATAAGGGTTGCGATAACGCTGTCATAATTCACAATTTAACCTAGATTTTAAATAAGGATCACCTATCTAAGAGAGACATCGCACTTTATTCATAGCAGACTCAAGTTAACTTGTTTATTTTTTATCAATTGAGTGTTCTTGTTTACTTTTGGTACAGACCTGAATTTTTCTGATGCCTCGGGTGACCAGACTGTCAAACAGTGGTCTGTGCGCAGTGCAGGCATCATGATTCGGTGGACACAGACGGCAGTCCCTTAAATGTATCTTCGCTTCGACGCCTTTCCACACCGACTTGTGATAACAGGCGTCCCTCCAAGAACTGCACACTTGTGCGGCACTGCCTTTGTCTTTGACGTCCAAATAACCGAAAATCAGTGCCAATATCTCGGGATATAGACATGAGATGTGAGCGGTCGGCCGGTTGTGCCAAATCTGGTTTCGATTTCTTTTACTCATTTAAAGCCACAAAACAACAGTTAATTTGAAAGTCTGTCGAAACGCACAAAAAATTATTAGTTTTGCAGTCAATCCAAACAAACAGTCGAGTAAATGATGAAATTTATTTTTTGCTCAGAATAGCAGAATTTCGCACAGCATTCGGTTGGGGTCTGAAAAAATGGTCCTTTTTTTCAAACACAACTCAAAACGATTTTCACATAAATTTTTGGTTTCAATACTTTTGACGCTATTTTTCGTATAATTTCTTCAAAACAAATCAAAAACAAAAAGAGAAGAAAAAACTTTAGGAGAAGAGTATGTGTTTTGCCTCCGAGTGATTGAGAGGAGAGCCCTAACCAATAGTTGATATCACGCCTCTCACTCTCTGCCTTTGCAAACACAGCACATGCTTTACATTCAAGAATGAGATATGTTTTAGACAACGTTAAGCTTTATTATAGAGTAGAGCAGAGCTCAACAGCACAGCATATACTGGTGTATGCGCTGCCAATCTCACCGCCGATGCCAAAGTGAGCTCGTCTAAGCCCTTGAGGCAGTGGCAGCACTACTGTACTAATGTATTCGAAAAAACACTGGAAATGTGTTCTGGCAGATACCATGCACTGCCTGAGCGCTATACGAGTTGCACACCACTAGCGACCAATTCGTATGCATTCCTCTTCTCCCTAACATTAGTTTGATGTTTGTTGGTCTGAGGCTCAGACTCTGAGCGTATCGTTCGGGGTTCACTACATGCAGACTACACTGAACAGTTTATCTCTGGATCTCTCGCTATGCCTTTCCCCCCATCTATGCCTTCCTCGACTATGCCTTTGCACTGCCTTCAAGCGTCACACATAGCAGTCTAGTTATGGTTGGCTGACTTCAATATCTAAGTGCCGTTGTTGGCCGCACAGGCCTTACATTTAATACAATACAAGTGATGGTCGACTTATTCGACTAATACCTCAACACTACTCACAATCTATTAGAAGTATTTCCACAAAGAATTCTCATACTATTCGACACAATATCACTATTTTTGTTATTCAAATCAAATGAGTAATTAATTTCCAAAAACACCAATCAATAGGTTTTCGCTCAAATCAATCGATTTTAAGTGATTCGGATTTTTGTCTTATCCTCGAATCGATATTTTGCCAGAAGTTCTCATTTATTGGTTACTAAAGTATTTTGTTTCGAGATTACAGTGAATTAGGAATAAAAGCCTTCAATATTTGTTTGGAAAACATCAATGGATGAATTCTAATTAATTATTCATGGTAATACTCATTCTAGTTTCCATATAAAAGCAGAATCACCCTAACAAAACAGTTTAATAAGCTCAGCCTAAGTCAGAATGAATCTTGAATATTGATGTGAGAATTAAAATTGTTTTCAGTATTTTTCTCTTCAAAAATTACCATTGAATTAGTTTGAGATTTTTCAAGTACAACTTATGCTGTGTAAGTCATTTCTTGTGTCCAATTTTGATCCCCGCATGAATTTTTCAACAATTTTAGTCTCACACAATCTATGGTTTGGAATTTCGTTTTGAAGGGAGAGCACAGCACAGCATAAGCAAAGTATGAGTAGATCTACAGACTCTCTATTACTTGGACTCTACTGAGTTTCCTGTAATCAAAATGCAAATAATTCTTTAGTTCTTTATATCGTCTGAATTTCGATCAAATATATACAACTTATCGATAAAAGCACCTCGAGCATCCAATTCCAATAAGGAGAGAGAGAGAGAGAGAGAGAGAGAGAGAGAGAGAGAGAGAGAGAGAGAGAGAGAGAGAGAGAAGGAGAGGCTTGCATGATAAAAGTGATTAGCATGTAGGGTAAATTAATAAAAAGTTCAAGGAAGATTCTCATTTAATATTCACAAAATTAGGTTAAATATCTTAAAATAGTATTTAATTAAATGATTTATAAAATGTTTGTTAAATGACATAAAACGCCTTTCATTTGCCGTTTTTCAACATTGGTTTCGAAATCCAAATTCATATTATTTGAAACTTTCAAAATTAAGTACAATGGGTATGGAAATGTCACCTTCATTATTTCAACTTTTTATTATGTTGCTTAATGATTTGTGCAGGTTTCAAGTAAATGTCAGTGAATGTACATTAATTAAAGACAGGTCTATGTTATATGATATCTGATTGTAAACCTCGTCTTTTTAAGAATTGTCTCATTTTCACAATTCAAGTCTCGGTTCTCATTTTGCAGACGTAGAGAGAAATTAGAACCAAAATCAATAAATTTGACAAAAGAGCTCATCCTTGGGGTCTCCCTTTCATAGTGGAAGACTCCACTCTTCACAAAGACTAATGACATAAATACTTTTAAACTTTTTTTGTGCCGATCCTCAAAAAATTAAAAATCTTTCAGCGATTTGAATAAATAAGGAATAATCTGATGAATGAAATGACCATGCTCCAACATCTAAACCTAACAGTTAAAGACTGACACAAATTTTTATTGACATTAGGCTTACGTTAGCATTAGTTTAAGTAATAATATTTTTATGTCCACTGAATTCCAAACTCTGTTCTCTTTGAGTAAACTAAACAAGTTTATCGCTTTTTCTATTCTTGGTCTTGGATTCTGTTTTAAGCTAGCTACTGCCCTCTAATTTATAAGAATCAGATCATTCTATAGAATTTTGAGATGATCTTTCTTGTTTCTGCTAATAGCAGGCGCTTTATCTACAAAGAAGTTGATTGCGCACAGTTTGAATTTAGTTGAGTTGTGCCGAAAGAGACCGACACTTATAAGGGAACCACTTTTTATGAGCCAGGGAAACCTGCAAATTGGGACTGTGCTGCCACTGCCCCAAAAGCTCACAGAAGCACTCATTCCTGAATCGGCGGAGAGACCGACAGACAGTTGTGTGCAGTTCTTCAGAAGCGCTACTCTATAGTGAAGCCAAAAGTTGTTTAACACTTATCTGATCTGTGAATGTAATACATGCGGTCTTCTAAGTGCCGGCGCTGACCGCACACGAGGTTTAAGTGATGCGAATCTTCTTCTTCTGATATTAGAAAAAGCACCAAGCTGGACTTTGAGTTTTTGAAAGAGCTATACTCCAAACCATTATTATGTTGTTTATTACGATTTGCTTCTTCTTCATCACATCTGTCCCTCATATCAATTGCTTAGAGACCACTACACCGGTCGAGAAGTATAAAAAACTACCATGTTCACAGTTGGACGGATTGAGCAAAGGGCAGACCCAGTTGTGTTTTTTATACCCCGATCACATATCTCACATTGGAAGGGGTGCAAGACTCGGGGTGAGTGAATGCCAGTGGCAGTTCAAAAATAGGAGGTGGAACTGTTCCGCTGTCGATGACTCCAACGTTTTTGGACCTGTGCTTACGATCGGTATGTGAATCAGCAATTTCCTGAGGATTAACCTAGATTATTTATAACTAACTAATTAAATTAATTAGACACCTAGTTAAAAAATGTTTTAATGAGAATTGGTTTATCACAATTGTTATTATACCTTGGTCTAATACTATTCTATAGTTAGGCGAATACTTTCGACACACTTTTCTTTGATTGTCGTCAAAACAATTGTCTAAAAACTATTATATCTTAAAACTCTCTGACATTTGAATACAATTTTGTTTTTATCGTTCATTGAAAATGTTTTGAAAGTATTTTAAACTAGCATATCTTTGTGTACCATCACTGTTACCCTTTTCTGAAAGTCTCATGCTAATTTTAATTATAATGAAATTAATTCTATACAGAGATAACATTCTTCTAATTTATTCAATAAACGAATCCAAAGGCTATTTGATTGATGTTTAGATTCAAAATTATTTTTAAATTTTCTTTCTTTTATGGATTGAATGTTTGACATAATGTTATCCTTCGATCGGCGATTAATTTCGATTTTATGCTTTCCCTCATATATTAAACTCATTGGTATTCCTCTTGTTATATCCATTTTGCAAGAAGGGATTTATATGCCTCGATCAATCAATATTAACGATAATATTCTCTTAGACTATATTTGGATTTGGGAATACATTTCTCGATGAATATGATTAAAATATACGATGAGATAACCCGATAACTCTTGAAATATCTTCAGATAACATGACTAACAGTTTATCTATAATACAGTTTTAAGTTTGAAAATTGAAAACTCATGCGATTATAATCGCAATTATAAAAATTGTTTTCTGATTAGTTTCTCGAATTAATTAATCATAGAATATATCGAACCACAGATCGAGAGAATGAATGAGAATTTCTAATTACGAGTAATTTATTTTCATTATTCAAGAAAACTCTTTAATGAATTACCTTTGAATTCAAGTATAGAAGTATTTATTTTTGTCCAATATTTTCAACTCAATAGATATGAGGAAATGATTTAATGACTAAACCAAAAATTAATATTTTTAATTTTCGGGGGTCACCAAGTTTTCCGCTCATTTCCAATGATTTTGCTATAATTTTAAGCCATTTTACATATTATTAATTCCTCAGCGGATAAATGTTTCCTTCTATTAGTATAGAATCTTAATTTGTGCATGATCAACTCTTCAAACTGTAACAAATGAGGAATTTGCAAAGTCTGGTATTTTAATGAGCAGACGTGTCTACCCTGGACACCTCGCATATAATCTGTGAAATTTTCAGTTTAAAAGTTGTTTTAGTCTCGAAACTGTCGGATCCAATATTAATCAAAGGCCCGGCAAAACATTTTTTAAAGGATCCAAAGAAGGCTAACCTCATAACGGAGACAATTATGAAAAGTCGAAGACTTAATGAGCGAAGAAAAGTTCTCCGATTAGATTTCAGTCTATTTCTATCTCATTATTATTATTTAGATTACAAGTAATGGTCTTTAGTTATGTTTTACCGGATTTTTGTTTTGCAAAACTACTGATACACTACTTAATAGAGTGTAAGAGTGGGTCACAAATGATTTATATGTTGTGCCTTCAATATCGCGCTCT
>JAQIYB010000425.1:0-11739 GCA_034699325.1 Oribatida sp. Gr-Ori-00743 | reverse complement strand
TAGTTCGATACTATTGATGTGCAGTTCGATACCATTGATGTGCAGTTCGATACCATTGATGTGCAGTTCGATACTATCGATGTGCTCTTGGAAACAATCGATGCGAACAGAATTAATTGATTTATAGTTTTAAACAATTTTTGTTTAAACAGTTTATTGATTTTCCCGACGATTTAAAGATGAATCGGTTGTTATTTGTATAGGCTCTTGGCTATTATCAATAAGCTCTTGGCTATTAACAATTATAGCGCGAAAAGTTAAGACATTTAAGAAATAAGTTTTGATTTTTATTCAATTAAAATATATTTAAATCAATGATTGAATTTAGTTCGCAAAATGTGATGTTTTTTTGGACAACAAATCGATTGGAATTTACATTTGATTTGAATGAATAGAAAACTTATATAAACTTATAATACAATTATTTGAATCGCTTTTAGTCGTGACTGACATTCAAACCATTAGAAAAAATAGAGGAATAAAACCTATTCTTATCGTAATTAAGACTTTATTTTCGTTTTTGATTATTATTGGAATTCTTAGCCTTTCGTCTCTTCTTTTCCTGAATGTTGTGCTCTCTCTGGAGGTCATTGTCGTGGAGTTCAAGTTTGAGCACAGATTCTATGAGAATGTTCTCTACCATTAGGTGTTGAGGAATGTGTCGCAACTTATCCAATGTCTCATACATTGAGGGACAGGTCTTCTTATTGTCGTGTTTAAGGCTCTCCGAAACCAAATATATCGCGACTTTGAATACGACTTTAATTCCTAAACAAAGAATATAACCAATAGTTTACTCAAACAAACAGAATATGGGAATACCTTCGCATAAAAACATATCCCAAACCCGTAAAACCGAAGGCCAGGGAAGTGTTCGCGCAAATATACACATAAACCACTCCGTCATGAAGAGAATGGGCTCTATTTTCTGCTTATCCATTAATTTATAGCCATTTGTGGCGAACCTCTTCACAAATGCGAATAACATATCGCCGTGAAGTTGGATGGCTTCGAGTCCCGGCGAAAAATACCCTGGCAAAAAGTGGTCACAAATAGACACCAGTGCCCAAAATGCCTGCTCTGCGGGCATATGCATGAGTAGGACTGCAGCGATGGGCGCCTGACCCTAATCCACACATTAAACCAAATTAGCATTGAATCCATGGATTTGATTCTGATCTCAAATACCTGACAGTAACCGATGTCCGGCTTTAGGATTGAAAACGCTTTGAGGACATGAAAGAGGTCTAACTGTCCGCTACCGTTGCGTTTGGCGAACATCTCATGATTGGGGAACTGGCGGTGAAGGTCTTTACGTATCTCATCGACTATCTGTTCACTACCCGACTGTTTGTATAACTCTTTGAATGCATTCGGATGTTGTCTTAACTGGTGATGAGCTCCGCATAAGTAAAGCCAGGCCTGGCCTCTCATAGAGTGTGGAATACCCTTACGACACCTGTCGCGGACTGTCTTCCATCTGTGGTTAATATATTTGTCCCAATTGTCTAACATTTGGATCCACTTCTTCTCTCGTCTTCGGATTCTTTGAATTTCGAATTTTTTAAGATCACTACAAATAAAAGAAATCAATAAATAAACGGAATATTCGGACAGAACTGCGGTACATACGGAATGACCTCTTCTTTGTCCGAATCGATGAAGAATCCAAACCTATTGCACGCCTTTGGAGAGGATATCTCACTACTGATCTCACCATTTGTCTGATTATCACGTGATTTACGTCTTGTACTATCGTTTCGTTGGTTTAGTCGACTCGAATTGGAAGCACTCGAAGAATAGACGTTATCTGACATCAAATTCTTGTATTCGTCGGACATTTGTCTCTTAAGAGCGTTTCGATCGCTTCTAACACTGGAATGGGTTGACTTCGCCGGTGAGCTCACAAAAGCCGGCCTCTGAATGCTAGCTGTCGTGGACCGGTCCTCGCTCTCCGTGGAGGACTGTCTGGTGGCCAAAGCAAAAGGTGTTGGTGTCATAATTCGACGCCTAACCGGCGATGAATCCAATCGTGTAATCACTGACGTTATTGTACTGGAAGTGGTCGAAGACATTCTTCTTCACAAATATTTGATCACAATTTCAAATACTAAGGGAATGACTATCGGCTCAAAAGCACAGGTATTAAGTTTCTCATTAATAAACATAAATATAATAAAAATCTGATCGAAAGCAACGAAATTAAAGGCGAAAACTCTGAAACTTTACAAAACTTTGTGCTCTAAAGGCCTGGAATTCACCGAAAGTGAGAAAAAAATAACAAAACGTATTAAACAAAACCCGAAAAAAAGTCTTATTTTTGATTATTTTTGAAGACAAAAGTTGCAAAAACTAACAAAAATCGCTTCAAATAACTATTTTTGTTGTTTGGCTTCAGAAGTGTTGAACCGATTTATACGGTTTTCTAATAAAATAATTAAATCTCTCTTAAAATTAGTAACAATTGAATAATAAGTTATTCATTGAATATATATATATGTCTTCCCATTGTTCTCATGTAAAACATAAATAGCTTTTTGTAAAAAATAATTAACTCAAAAGAGTTATCAGAAAAAGAGCTCAGAATTGAAACAATTAATTGAAAAATTGATTATAAAACTAAACTTAATTAAAGCCCTGAATAACAGACAAAATCCTAGTTTTCTTTGACTGATATAACCAGAAGTTTAAGAAAAAAATTGCAAATAATTGATCAGAAAAAACAAGTTTTCAAAGAGCAGATCATAAAAAGTTGGTTAAACCAAGAGTTTAGTCGAACGTAATATCGAAACAATCCCTCAAAAGTGCAAATCAAACAACAAATCAATGTTTTTGTGGATTCAGTACTGCTTTTTGACTATAGTTTTGTCGAAATTAATACAAATTTTCAAATTAATTGAATGAATGAAAATCCAGTTCTTTCGCTCACTAGTCATATGACTTAAGGGGTGAGTCGAGGAGAGGGAGAGTTAAACGTTAGGTTGAAAATCGAGGTCAATTTGAATTAAGATTTGAACAAAAATTTTCTTCAATCGCAAAAATCTGAGCGAAAAACGCGTCTTAAATGTGTTGAGAATGTATTCGGATATGTCTTCGGAGGTGTCTTCAGATGTGAGAATCGGTGAACTAATCCTCTTGGAGTCGATGTTCCCAAAGCAGTGCCAATTCGATGACCTGGAAATAGGGAAAGCCGTTATCGAAGAGAACTATAGCTTAGTGTACGACAAACAGATCACGTGTACGTTCACTGTTGACAAACATCTGGATCTGTTTATAACCTTGGTCACCCAATACCCAAAAGAGGCAGTCCGTGTCCACTGCCGAGTACTGGACGGAAAACTACCCAATTCTGTGCAAAAGTCTCTCAACGATAGTATAAATCAATTCATAAGTGATAGCAATAACGACAAAGACTTTGTTTGCGATGTCATAACTGTTATACAAAAAGCACACGAATTGTGGACAGATATGGACCTCAAGACAATTGTCAACACATCTAATAGTGATAACACTTTACATACAAATGGTATTCAAGTTTACATTTAATTGTTTCTAACATTTCTTATATAAAACAACAGACAAATTAGGTTTCTATTCCGAGTGGAGAACCTGTTGGCCGAGCCCTCAGAAAAGGGTTTAATTTGACATTAATAATGTCAGTACTAATGAGACCTTAATTAGCCTTTTCTTGAGAAACCATTAAAACTATAGAAAAGTGTTTACATTTGAAATCCAACACAAAAAGTAATTTGAGCTCAAAATTGAAACTAAATTAGAATTAAATAACAATTTTAAAGGAGAAACAAATCGCTATAAAAATAGATTCTTTGAAAAAACCAATCATTAAATTAAAATTGAATTAAAATCAGACTAAAAACGGCGAAACACTCAATAGTTTTCTATTAACCTATTCTTAAAATTAAATGATTATAAAAAACTAAACATTTCTATCAAAACTCAAAACAGTTTGAAAAATGCTTTCCCTTATCAGAAGGACCTGAGCTCGAGTCCGACGATAGTCTGTCCCGATATTGGATATACTCCCACCACATAAAGTCGACAAAAAAGCGACAAATGATCATTAATTTGGCACAAGAACTACATCTAAACGGATTCACATGTGTCGGGAAACCCGGTATTTAATGAATGTCTTTTAACTATCAATCAATCGATTAATACAAACCTTTTTGAAACGTAAACACAAACGAAGTGAAAATCAGATTCAATACAAACAATAAAACAAAACTGTCTTTCAATTCAAATGTTTAGGAATCAAAAGCCGTGAAAAGTAATTAACTGAACGATAATAGAGAGAAACAATTCATATGTTTTAGAAATTAGAAAATTCTAATCAAAAGGATATACAAAACCAATGAATGAAACGATATATCAAAATAAATAATCGACTCATTCATAGACTCATATATTCAAACATTTTATTCTTAAATAAACAAAAACTTTGATTCAATTCAATAATATTTTGAGATTTAAGTTAAGAAAAAAGGATTAAAACGAATCAAAGTAAAGGAAAAACAGATTTTAAACTTCAAATTAAACTCAATTTGAAAACAATTATTCATTAAAACTGTTTTCACCCAAAAACCAGACGAAAAAATCTAAACCAAAATGTGAGACACAATGACTGCAACAAAAAAAATCATATATCATATCAATTCTGTGCTGTTTATGTCGTTTTATATGAGTTTCACAATCAAATTGAAAGCTTTACTGAAGAAAAATTACTCAAAAAGTTAGTCATTGGGAACTCATATCAGATATGAATCCAATAAATTATATTTGTTTTCCATTTGACATATCTTTTGCTTTGAAATTCAGTCAAAATTAATGGAAAACTGAACTCAATTTTAGGCAAAAGTCTATTATTTCGCTTATAATCAGAATTTGAACGCAAAACCATTAAAACTAAACTTTAAATACAATTAAATGATTGGACGGATTTAAAGCCACAAATAATGGGATGAATGAAAAGCCTTAAGAATGGGAACAATGCATACATTCGAGGAATAATTTAAACTCAAAGTTCATAACAATTTAAACCCATTTTTAAAAGATATGATAAGTTCTGGTATTCGGTGACAAAAATTCCCACAAAAATGTCATTAAAACAGACTTTTTGTTTGAATGACAAAACATTTTCCATAAATATTTGAGTTTAAACAGCATTTGATTGAAACGAAAGTCATTTCAAACGCAGACATTGACTACAAATAAATAGGAAATGACTTAAAACCTTCAAATAACTAAAATAAATGAAATGAAAAGTTAATTGAAGCGATGAATTCAATGATTCATTAAACGATAGACTCGTCTCAACTCAAATAATTGCCACAAAACGCAATAAAAACATAAAACTATGCAATCATTTACAGAAAGACTATTCAAACAATTTAACCATTGATTGAAAACAACTCTAAAAACGTTACAAAATTGAGACAAAATTAATGAAAATTAGTAAATCATAAAAATTAACTGAAAGACAATTGTCTTAAGACCTGCTATTAAAAGACAATCTAATGGTTTGATTGTATCCACAAATAGGTTTCATATGTGTGGAGGGACGGAGAAGTGGTTGCGACCAATTCTGGGCGACCATAAGAGCCACTAATTGGCAGAGAATAACACTTATAGAGTCTGAACACGACTTACAGATCATCACATTCGAAGATTACCACGAATTGGCGGACACTTCCAATTTGTTCCGTCTTTTAGAGGCCAAAGGATGTGAGACAATAATCAAAAGCTTCTTAGGCTTTCAATCATCCACTTCGACGTCTTAATGGCAGATAATCTTCAATTTAATGGTCAGTTTTGAAGGATTGGATGATCTCTCGGGTATTGTCTTCACTTTAAACTTGAATTTGAGACCAAATGATCACAGATTTCATAAATGAGACGACGTTTTCTTGTTATCACCATTTGATTCTTGGCTTAAATTTCACTCAATTGTCTCCGGTTATAATCGGATAGAATTACTTCGACACAAAATTCACTTAAACTCCCATTTTTGCTCTTTTTTTAAACAACTCTTGAGTTGTGTTTACTGTTTATATCTGACATTAAAATCTATGAAAATCTATGATTTCTGTTCACTATTTCTTATATAAAATACAGTGTTTTGTCTATAACTTTATGCTGTGCTCTGAACGGCATATCGTGTCGTTAACGACAATTGTGCCACAAATCTAAACCAAGACCTTATGAGCAGTGATTGGCTCAACACATGTCCAGAGTCTGAGAGTGCGCTAAAACTGTTCTCACATTTTAAAAAAGTTTAATCAAAAACACGTTAGAAATCAAATAACAAAACAAACTTTCATTTGATTTGATTTTTTGCCCACAAATCTGAGACTCAATTCAAATAATGGACTCAAAGCCCGAAGAGCTGGAAGTGACTCACGAGAAGTCAATCGCCGAACAGATCCCGTCTGTCGTAAAGAGTCATTTACCGCCACATTTGGTGCCCCGAAATAAAAAGCCATTGGAGGCATCCAAAGTGGTTAACGGGACCGCTGGCCACCCGACCAACCCGTCCACACCCGCTCACGTAATTATTGACACTCTTTGACTACAAATCCTTTTGTTTTAAGACTTTTGCTTTAATTTCTATTAATTTAAACCTTAAATACAAACCACTGATTAGTTTCACCACTGAATCCGTTATCTTAAGCTTAGAAACAGCCGTTTGATAAGAATCTACTCAAACGGCTGTCCTCTTAACCGATAATTAATAGGCAATAATTTTAATTGATTTAAAAACTAATTAAATGACTAATTATTGAAACAAATGTTTGTTTTGTTTGAAAATCAGGTAAAACGTCGACAAATGAACAAATGGTTTAACTCTCCGACAGACGCCTTCCTGAGTCCCTGCACTCAAAAGCTGATGAAACCCAAACACGAGACTCAGGCCATCGAACCCTTGAATTTGGACGGAATGGAGAACGAGGAGCAGATGTCTGTCCCCTCTAATGACTCTTAATTGCATTTCTGTTTTTATTTTAAGTTTATCTTTGATTTTAAAATTAATTGTCTTTAAGTCTGAGCTATGATTTGCTTTCAAACAAAAGCCAAACAATTATTACATTGAGTTTTAAAATCACTTTTTTATGTAAATAATTGAAATTCTGTCCGATTTTAGGATTACTTGCGTTCAGTAAACAATAGATTAGTTATTATATAATCGAAAATATTTTATTAATCAAATCCAAGCGAATGACTGTCCACTGAATGCCCACACATTTAATACACTTTTTGTAATCCGATTCACAAATAAATAAACACTTCATTCGATAAGACATTGAATTTATCAAACTATTGGCCATAATTGAACCAAGTTCATTAATTATTCATTGCTTAATTCAAACCCAGAATGAACTAGGTTAAACTTCGCAAAATCGAGACAATAATTGGTTAAAATTCATCCACAGTTACGACCAAACGGATGGCACAACACTTCGACAGATTAGACACTCAAACTCTTGAGTGAGAGTCTTAACCACGAATTGTGACTTTTGAATCGGGTTTACCATCAAATGGACACCACTTTCAGTGATATTAATTGAATTTTATTCTCAATATTTTACAATAAGTGTATTAAAAAAACGAAACCAAATGAAGCGTTTGATTACAATTTCAATAAATTATTACATCTCTAATGTTAACCATCAATGACTTGTCCACAGATATACTCAATCAACGCTAAAGATTGGGTCAGGCATTACCTCGAGGGAGACACAGGTGTCGGATAATACACAAATCCACCGTTTATTCCTAAATTAACCGTTTGTCTGACTATTTTCGGTTAAATTTAGCTCCAAATCAGGTTTAAACTGGTTTGGAGTGCCTCCAGTGCGGCGGCGGAGCCAACCGTCGGCGCACTGGTCTTCAAAACCAATTTAATATAATAGACATTCCTTTAAAACAACTGAAGACTTGTCACTCGAATATGGGATCAAATTTACTGATAATTAATGATTTCTATTAATTATAGTTATTTTTTCAATTCTTTGGTTCATAAAGTGTTGGAGCACTTGACTGGTGCGGTGCCATCCGAGACCATATCAACGTTCTCTTGGACGTCCTCCACAAATATGTACATATCGGCCCCATTCTCATGACATTCCAAGTCATACAACTGGTTGTCCTCATCTTCTCCCATATCTAACTGACTCTGGGCTTTATTCAACTCTTCCAACTGTGCGGTCGCTTTACAGGTCTCCACATTCATAGCCTCGATGTCGGCGTCAGTCTCTTCCGACGCCATCTCCTCGGCTGAAAAAGTGAGCAAGGTTAATACGGTTTGTCCAACTTTAACTCATCCAAACTGTTGTCCAAACTATCCAGGACATTTTATCAAAGTGATAAAATTAACTGCCCACTAATTTTAAGGTCAACCCCACTAATCTAATCTAGTAAAACAATTAAATTAAATAGAATTAAAACTAGATCAATTAAAATAAAACATTATTGTTGTGAAAGATAGTAAACTTTTACTATTCTTAACCATAAAAGTAATTATTGTCAATAAATAATGTCTTTTAATAACAAAGTTTACTAAATAGGGATGTGTGAGTACACAAAATAACTATCGCTGCTCTGATTGGCTGCTCAAAACTCTAAAGTTAGAGCTGTGTGCGTACCTTGGTCGCCTTAAAAATAAACAAGTTGGCACTTTTTAGTCCTACCCCCTCCCCACTGAACCCCCATTCAATCAATATTAACCAAGAATAAAGTTAATTAACTTCAAAGCATAGGCTATAATAGGGTTAATAACGAGACTCACAAAAAACTAATGAATTTATTATAAAAATTTCAATTTTATTAATTAATTTGAGTATCAGTTGAAAGAGCACTCAAAGAGAATGACCAACCTCGTTTCAGACTATCAAGCTCGGTGTCCATCTGCTCGTCTTGAGCGGGTGGTGGAGGACAGGGCGGCGAGGTTTGTGACTTAGAGGGTGAGGTCGCCTCCATAGCAGCAGCGAAGCCGTCCTCCCATTCACTCGTGTCCTCAACCAGTTTGAGAGTATCGATGATTTTGTCGACTTTCTGCTGAACTTTTTCATGGTTTGCCACTAAACTGACCTTTTCTTCGCTCTTCTCCTAAATTAGCGGCAAATCTGAGAACTGGACTAAACTTTAGAAGAGTTGGGAAATACCTTTAATTTAATCTTAAGACTACTGAGCGCTCTTCTCATTTGTGCCAATTGGTCCTCCAACTCCTTCTTCTTAGCGAGAAGGCTGTCCCTATCCTCGCGCTTCTTGGACAACCTTTCCTCCGCCTTTTTGCGCACAGAATCACATTTGGGACACTTGGGAAGCGCCGCCTTCTCAGTGATCTCGGCTTTGGTGATAACACAGGTCGCGTGGAATATGATTTTGCAGGGCTTACAGAACAGAATAGAATCGCAGTCACATTCGCACAGCTCATCGCAGGCCCAACAGTTGCCGGGAAAGTACTTTCCAATACTCGTTACGATATATACACCTGTTTTTGGGACAGACAGTCAGACACTGAGTCAAAACAAATAAGTGATTACCGGGTGATATCTCCTGGTTGTCGACGCCTATTGACTTAGGACTGGAACTACTGCTTAGATATATAGTCTTAGAGCTCTGAGTCGTGGAATTGGTCGCAGTAGTGGTCACTTCTGAGGTGTTGTTTGATATAAGGAGCCGCCGTTTGGCCTTCCGTTCCGCTAATTCTAATTTTGTTATCCGTTTGGCTTCGAGTGCCGCCGACGAAAACTGGGGGTTGGCTGTCGTCCGGCGCTTTCGCTCGCATTTACGGCTCTGGAGTTCAGTCAAAGTCTCTTTCGTTACCAAACCTTTTGTTAAATTTAGTGATAAAACAATTTAAACTTTTTTTATTCAACACAAACCTAAAGACAGCATAAAGTGGTCCTTCACTTGGCTATCGGTGAGTTTGGGGGCGGCTCTGCCTGTGCTAAAGCTCCGGGTTTGTGGCACTTTCGGCGATTTTGAATTTGAACGAATCAAAAGTGATGTCGAATGAGGTGTTTGACAATTGTTGGATGACTTGAGGGGCTGTGCGGTCGCACCCGACTGACTCACAGTCTCTGCTGCTGAGGTCTGCGGCAGTTTCACCATTGGCTTCAAATAGTTGAGAACATTCTTCTTGGGGACGACCAGGAGCTTATTCTTCATTGAACTATTAGCCACGGGCACCAAAAACTGGGTCTGACCTGTGATCGACTTTATGGCCAGCGCTGGTCTCTTAACCGATTGTGGATTTATTGCGAGACTCTGTCTGTTACCCAATTGGGGTATAACCAGAGTCGGCCGCGAAATCATTTGTCCTTTTTATTCACTTTTCACTGCAATTAGTTTCCAGTCTTTTATCCAAAGATTTTACACTTAATTAAACTCTTCGTCCGATTAGTGGATAACCAAGTCTTCCAAGTCTTCCAACTTATTCTCAAATATTAAACATTAAAATTATTGCAAAATGGAGATAGTGCACAATGATTGTGTCAAACTTCAGCCCCCCATAACCAACGCCAACAGGGTCTTTAAATCGCAAAGTTATCATTTCAAGTGAGCTTGGTCAATTCAGCAAAAATATTCAAATTAGGACAACAAACCCTCTCAATCTAGTCATACTAATCGAAAATTGGGTTGACCTGGTTGAAATTAAGAAAAAGGACCGCACATCTAACAACTGGAGTGGCATTGAGCTCAAGGATAGGCGACAAATATAGAGTCTGTGCGTAATATATAGACTATAAGTAAAGTTTTAGGGGTTTTAGGGTTTCGTTTTCCTTATGTTATGTTTTAATGCGTTTTTGAGTTCACCTTTCATTTCAATCAATAATTACTTATTAGGAAATCTTAATTTCAACAATCCTTGCACACATAATATCGTATTACTTACCCCTTTCTAATTTTAATTCTCCAATTTGCCAATTGAGCATGCACAACCACTTGAGTTATTAAGATTAGACCAAAATCAACCAAGTTTTGTAAAGTTAGTCTACGCGAAGCATTTTCCATACGAGTAACAGTTTTTGGCACAAAGTGGCGCAATCTTTGAACTTGCTCACTTTCATATGTTTCAGATCAAACAATTAACCCTTTTTATAATTAATTAATTAATTAATTTTATTTATTTCTCAAACTTAAAACATAATTTAAATTACAGTTGATAGTCAATAATAAATACACAAGGTAGTTATTGTGATACTTAGACTGTGCAACTAGAACTTCAACAGGTTACATTTATTCAAACACATTTAACCAAGGGCTATTTTAATCCGCGTTCGAATTTAAATGTTCTGACAAGTTTTCCAAATGTAATCTTGTACAATCCTTATAATTTATCAAATTCTAATTTTATTCCGGTTCATATTTGTGGCTCATTTACTTCTCAATTGGAAATAGGGAATACTCGAGGCAAAGGAGGAACGGTTACTACATGATAGGGAAAGTAAAAATTGACCAAGTTTATAATTCAATTGAGCAGGATAATGCTCAATAACAACAATGGTTATCAGCTATAGAGAGGCGGACTCATGCAATTCCACCATGGTCATTATCTAGTAAATGTTTAATTAGAAGATTAATTAATGACCCTGAGCCGACTGCTCTTCTGTTTGCACTGATCGAAAGGAATCAAATCAATGCTAAAGACTTTATTCGGACCCACTTTGCACTTGACATTCGTAATTTGATCTTTGAACTTTTGCTTATCCCTAACCA
>JAQIYB010000424.1:0-11740 GCA_034699325.1 Oribatida sp. Gr-Ori-00743 | reverse complement strand
ATTTTGTTTATATAGAGTTATATTTAGACTGTGAAATGATAGCATGATAGTGCCAAGATAGTGCCAAGATAAATACTTCAAAACAAAATATCCTTTGCAAAAATGTTTGTTAATTCAATATTTTATTGATTTTATTCGCAATTTTTATCGAAATAATAGACAACAGTTTAAGAATATTTATGTCTTTTAGTATTAGAGACAAATGAATTAACAGAGAAGAATCAATACTTAATTTTTTATTCTGCCCTCATTTGGTAACCAATACTTAATTAGTTTTAATAAAATTGCGGTCTTTTGCACAAAACTCTAAATTGAATGATATTTAATATGAATATCAAAGTTGTTTTCAGTAGATTTCTATCAGTTCTGAGACTTATTCTGGTTTTGACATCTGATTTGATTATTGATTAATTAATGACAACCTTTTCGTTTTAAGTATTCGTGTTAAGTAATTCTGTGGTATTATTAAATATACCTGGCACCTAACAATGCCATAATCATATTTCAATAATTTTGACGAATATTTGTCTCTTAAACATTTCGGGTGTGATATGAATACTAATTTTCAAATTCAAAAGTCATTAAAATTTTCAAATTCTATTCAAATTGAATACTGATTTGAGTTTCCAACGGATAAAAACAAAAGTGAAATAATGAATATTTGTTTGTTATTGCCTTTAATGAAATAACTGTTTTAAAAGGAGCTTGATAGCGGAGCAAATTGAAGAAAAACAAATTTCCGCCTTTCAATTGACCCAGTTTTCGAATCGATGCTGGCAGGTATGACCTGCTACTATATCACACTGTTCAAGATGATTTGAGAATTGCAATTATTGATCACTCCTACTATTTGTAACTGGTTAATAAGTGAATCACCCGGTAATTTATTTCAGAATAATCTAGTTAATTACTTTGAAAATCAGAATTAAAGTAGATAGGTATAATAGTTTTCGCAATGGAAAGCATTTGCTTCGATCGCATTAATCATTTATTTCTGAAGACTTCCTCCGAAATGAACGCATTTTTAAAAAAATTAATTTAAGATTTGAATCGCTTTTCAATGTAATGATTACATCGAAAAGCGATTTAATTCATTGCATTGCAACGAATCGCTTCGTTATCTGTAAATTGCAACCATAAAGTCATAAAAGGGAAAGGGATGTTAAGCAGAGACTATAAATGTTTTCTTGGAAAAAATTGAATTATTTGAAGCAAAACTATTTTATCGTAAAATACGTTTAAAAGATAGTTTAGAACCGAGAAAATGAATGGACGTATTGAAGACCAGACCATCCGTTACGACCAATTCATGTGTAAAAACAATTATCAAAATATCAATATTTAGATTTCCAAGTAGAGTCTCAAAACCTATCTTTCCATTTGTGTTAAAAGAATTGTTTTTCTTTAATCTCGTTTTAAACAAAAATAACTATTATTCCAAACGAATAATTGATTTAATGATCTTTCAATACAACACTAATAGTGGACTGAATTGAAAGTCTCATTTTATATGGTTTGGAAAGCCATGAATTTCCCTTCAATTATGAGCAGAAACCGGTATTAGATTTTTATACGTCGTTTGATATATACCAGGCTTTCCTTCAATCACGACTGCAATCTTCAGTCAGCGCACAGACAGTGAACATCAGACCATTGAAACGTTACAATCGTTTTTTGCAAAACATTATAAAGTTCTTCCGATATATCAGATATCAGAGCATTTTGTTTGAATCACTTTACCTTTTGTTTAGTATTAGTAAAGTTTTGTTTAAGCGAAGGACGTTTTTACCAGTTTTTATTGTAATAAAAGACAAGTATTTATTTTTACATTCAATTTCAGTGCCTTTCCTCCAATCGATATTAAATTTTACTCACTTTCTGTGTAATCGATTGAATCGATTATTTGATTATTTTGTTGAAAGCATTTGTTTTGTTGCATAACTTGTAATCAGTTGTTTTGATATTATCAGACAACAACCATTTGCCAGACCAAAAATGCCCAGACCGGTGTCGGCACAATCACGCAATGAGCTTAGAATGCAGGAGAAAGCCGGACGACAGGCAGCTCTGACCAAGGACCCCATCGAAAAGCTGAGACTAATGTGTCTACAAAGAGGTGCCAACGGAATACTAGGACTCGGAAAGTAAGTTAATTACAGTCTTTACAACTCATTTATAACGTCTACAAAAAGCATGTTTTCAAATAATTTCTATTTGAACAAGAGTTGCCTTGAATATGCCAAGAATAACAGCTAGTGTCTTTTATCGATCGCTCCATATTATCAATTGTAATGAAGAATATTCTGTGCAAAAGTAGATTATAATAAAATGTAAATTCACTCAATTTCTTGGGTAACATATAAAATATAAACAGAATTTGTTTTGAAAATCCATTAATATTTTATTCTTGGATTCAAAAGTAAACTGAATTTGTTATAAATTTGTATTCCTATCCAAATATTTATTAGGAATTCCGATAATTAAGGTTTTCTGTTGGACTCGAAAAATATTTTGATTTTTGGGAATGAATTCATGAAATCTGTCGATAATAACGTTTTTGTAATTATTCAAAAATATTAACTTCTTATCAATTGTTTAGATTTGTTTCGGTTTTTAAGTTTTGTTTTTGAAAATTCCGTGATTTCCCAAAAACTAGAACTTTTCAGTCATATAATTAGCGATTTGTAGAAATACACGATCTTTTCAAAAAAGGTATATTTTGTTGACTTTCACTCTATTTTCAAAAGACATGAAATGTTTGTTTGAATTAAAAGGAAAACATTGAAAATATGATTAAGTGATTTCATAATAAGAAAAGTGTTGTTCTGTTGGATCATTCATTCAAAATAACTTGAATACCCTTTGGCTATGTTTGACCTCAACATTAATTCATTCATTCAATAATCAGAATCAATTAGTTTTCATTATTTATTTGATTATCTAATTTTGATAATAACTGAGAAATACTTAACTTTTATTGTAAATTCAGTCACAGTTTGTTCCGAACCAATGATTTAAGTCTTGTTTTATTGACAAACATCTGCAATACCTGTGATTTTCTATAAAAGGGAATGATATCAATTTATTGCCTCCAGTTCTTTCAAAACTAATGAATTCCCACATTAGTCAACGAAAAGCTGTTTTTTCTCGAATTATTCTTGAAATCAGGTTTTGTTTAGTTTTAGACAAAAGATTTTTAAACGAATTTCACGTTTTTTTGCTTACATTTAATTGAGAACAGGACAGCACTTAAGCCCATCTCATTTTGGAGCTCTAACACCAATAGTATGACTGATGTATAGTTAAATGAAAAACACGCGAACATTATTTGATAATTGTTTCTGATAATAGTTATCTTGGATTTAATTATATGTTTTAATGATTTATTCCATTAAATAATATTTATATGATTTCTGATAATTGCATAAAAAGTAAACAAATTATGAATTCTAAATTGGTTTTAATAGAATAATTATTCATGACAGGAAGTACCAAGGATGATTCACTTCACTTCTTTCACTGCATTTATATTCTTATAATTTTTTTTCACTTAAATGTTTAGATTTGTATTCAACTCAGGTTTTGATAGGATCTTCAAATTTTGATAAGAAATGACTAATTTTAATACAATGAGCTAAAGTCTAAATGAGCTTGTCAACTTTAAGAATAAAGAAATAAATAATCAAATGATTTACAGAGCGTTCAGAATAATGGACGACAACCACAGCGGAGATTTGACTGCAGAAGAGTTCTTTAATGGCATTAGAGATATGGGAATGAATTTGAGTGACGACGAGATCACCGAAATGTTCAGACAGTTCGACGCAGACGGCAGCGGAAACATAAGATATGACGAGTTCTTAAAGGCTGTCCGCGTATGTCATTAGTCTTCATATTATATGAGATAAGAAATTAATGAATTTATTGGTGTTTTAGCCCCCACTCAACAAAACCCGATTAAATTTGATTGATATGGCGTTCAAGAAGTTGGACAAAACCGGTGACGGAGTCGTGACTTTAGATGACTTGAATGGCGTCTATAACATTAGGAGTCATCCCGAGTACCAAAACGGACAGAAAACTGAAAAAGAACTGCTCGAAGGCTTTCTCAAGAAGTTTGAAGAGGGAGGTTCTGTCGATGGGAAGGTATGCATCCAATTGATATAATTGTAAGATTCCCATGTAACATTTTCTCATCTATTTTAGCTCACAAGAGAGGAATTCATAGATTATTATTCAGGTGTGAGCGCTTCTATCGATGAGGACATATATTTCGATCTAATGATGAGGCAGTGCTGGAAACTATAACTCACTTTCGATTGACATCTCATTTAATACTTAATAAAAGCGATGTTATTCTCAAACATTAAACTATTGTTTTTGAAGTAATTTATTCCAAGTATTCAAATGTTTTAATTAAAGGCACAAAAGGTTTAAATATTCCAAAGTGTTGTCCAACAGATCAGCGATTTATTGCATTCTTATAATAAACATTTAATTTTAGACTCAGAGTCTATTTAATCGATTAATATTGGATTACCAAGATTGTCAATTTTGTGTCTCTAGCTTTAATTGTGGGCATAAAATTGACCTTGCATCAAAGAATAGAATAAAAGTGAGTGGCAAATTAATGTGCTTGATAAGTGAATAGAAATCAATCCAATTTAAATGAATTGAACTTGATAAATTGGGAATAACTGGATTTCCTCTACAATTCAAACTTGTTTTACAATTAATTGGAATTTAAAAACTTATAATTTTTGGTTATATCGAGTGTTCAATAATTTTAGTCAACAAACAGTTGGTCTAAAAGTTACGGTCTGTCAGTCCTTTTGACCCAATTTTATGTAATTTTTATCCACTTTTTCAACTATTTTTGGCGAAACTCAATGTTTTTTCAAGAAATTAAGTAAAAGTGTCGATCAACTTTCAAAATCACTCTCTGTGTGAACACTTATGACATCACTCATAGGCGGTACAAGAAAACTAGTGTTTAAAATAGGCATTAATACATATTACAAATTAATAATATAAATCTTTATATAATTCACCTTGTTAGAAAAAACTTTCAATAAAAACTTAAATTAAATTTGGTAATACTATTGATAAATTAAACTTGATTAATTCTGATCATCTCTTTCAGTTTAAGAGAAATATTTGAAACGTCAAAAAACCGGTATTCCCTCTGTCCCTCAGACGAACACTATTTTGAAACTCAATTATTTCACAACAAATGTGTACAAAAAGTGTTTAATTTGAAGACACGTTTCAATCAATTGCTCTCTAATTGTAATCCAGTTTTCAATTGAATCACCGATTAATCAATTGATTCAAATTTGTATTTAATTCAATGCATTTGTTGTGAAATTAAATCCATTTATATTTGTTTCTAAATATAGTATTAAATAATTTATTAATTAATTGTAAAAATGTTTAGAAAAAAGTTTAATTCACTTAAAACAACAAAATTATTATTAGTTTTGTTGACGTTTTCATTGCAAACGACACCGAGTTTTGCATTATATGAGGGATTATATTGTGGTCGAGAGAACTGTTACGATGGTATGTCTTCATATCCTCATCTATTTGATCCAAAACTCATTGATTTTTTTCAGTATTGAACGTAAGGCGAGACTCTTCTCGCGATGAGATATCCCGGGAGTACCGAAAACTTGCGCGCAAATGGCACCCGGATATGCATCGGGGAGAAGAGGCCAAACAGACGGCAACTGAAAGGTTTAGACAAATTGCAACGGCTTATGAAGTTATTCGCGATGAGGACAGTCGTAAAGACTACGATTATATGCTCGACAATCCGGATGAGATGTACGCCCATTACTATCGCTACTATCGGCGTATGTACGCCCCCAAAGTGGACGTCCGTATCGTTATTGTAGTGACCATTACTGTTATCTCTGGCTTTCAATACTATGCAATGTATTCGCGATATAAAGAAGCGATCGATTACTTGTTAACTGTTCCTAAATATAAACTCAGAGCACAAGAAATCGCCAAAAATGAGGGACTTTTAGGTAATTCTCCCGCAAATCGTAAGAAGAATCGCTTCAGAAATAAAGACGACATTAGATTAGAAGAAGAAAATGTCTTAAGAAAAATAATTGAAGAGAAAATGGATATAAAGGGCGGGTATTCCAAACCCGATTACAAGAATGTGCTATGGATTCAGTTGGCATTACTTCCCTATTCGGTAGTACTCTATTTAATCTGGTATTTCCGTTGGATCTATAAGTTTAATATCAATAAAGAGGAGTTCGGAGACCAAGAAAAACATTATATTATCAGAAAATTCATGAGTTTAGCTCAACCCCAATGGGATGCCCTCGAAGAAGATGAAATCCAGGAATACATGGACAGTGAGCTCTGGATTAAAGAGCATTTTGATGAATGGAAGAAAAGGACTGACGACGAGAAAAAGGCTCAGTTGGCTGAGAGCTCCAGTTATAAACGATATCGCAGATATATGAGGAAAGGAGGACCCGGACAGATGACATTCCTCGATGATTAACACCTTTTTGTTTTAAGTTTTAATTTAAAGTAAAGTTTTATTTTTTTCTATTAAAAAATGTCTATAAAAGCGTTGTCTTCCGATTGAAAACCTAAAGACTAGTCGAGTCATTGAATCAGATATTGTTTTCTCTTATTATTTTTGTTTTACTGATAAGATGTGCGTTATCTGACACCTGTACTCAACACACTTTGCCATTAAGTGGTTCATCAGTTTTATTCGTCCTTTTTTGTAATTTAACAAACATTTGGACTCAAAAACTGATTTTGAAATTTCTGTTAAATTCGCTCAAAAGTTATGAATTTTGGGTTTTTTTTTAATTATTTCTATTTTACAAATTCATGAATAGTTTAAAATATAATTCTAAATAGTATTCAATCCTCTCATTACATGATTTATAAATACTAAATGAAAGTTCATTTCTAATGATTTAATCCTAAATCCAATAAAATTATAATTGAATTCAAATTCTTTATACAATTAAAATAAATGATAGAATTGTATTCAAGCAAATGATGAGATAAATGTCAGTTTTTAAGCCAATTCGAGTCAATAATTTGTTGAATAGTATATCTGTTATCAGATTCGCAACAAATCATATTTTCGATCAAATATTTAGCGCTTTCGGAGACTTCGCTGTCCTCCGGATATCTTATTATGAGATTCTGTTTGAGTTTTTGTTGCAAATCGTTTCTTTCCTTTTTGTCGATTCCCATATCTGATGTCCCGAACGGAAGACAATTGAATAACATTTCATACAAAACTATGGCCAGACTATAGATATCTGTTTTGAAGGCGTCATAATTGACAATATCGTCAGACATGATCTCCGGAGCCATATATATCTGAGAACCTTTTATACAGACATTTGTTTGAAAATTAAAGCTAATTGTGTCGACCCTTACCTTTATGTGAGCCGCAAACCGCTTTGTTCTCACTATTCACTGTCACTACTTTAGCAAATCCAAAGTCTATGTATTTGATTACATCCCTGTCCTGTCCCTTACTGCGGCTAATTAGTATGTTATGCGGTTTGATGTCTCTGTGAACGATACTTAAGTTGTGAAGGAAGTGAAGTCCGGCCACTAGTTGTCTGAAATAGTCTTTGGCCACACTTTCAGAAAAGGCTCTATTCATTCGATATTGAATCTTAAACATGTCCTGTCCGTCAACCCATGCCATTAGAACCCAGCCTTCAGTTTCGTCCTTATTTTGAAATATTTCCAAGAATTTGACGACATTTTCGTGAGAATTATTCTAAATATTTGAATCAATTTATTGAATAATTAGAAATATTTACTAATATTCACTGAAGACTCACTTTAAGGACAGTGGAGACCGACATCTCTGACGCGAATGTAGTTTTGGAGCATTGTTTTCGATGAGTGGCTTTAATGGCAACTTTATTAGACATGTATTTACCGTAATATACATCAGAGAATTGTCCGCTTCCGATGTGGAGACCAAAAACTATTCCCAAACTCATGGCGTACTTTACATCCTCCTCTTCAATGAGGTAATGTCTATTTATTCCTGATTTCTCCATTCCTTAAACTTTAACTCAGTTTTAGGTTTTAAAATAATTAAAACAATTATTGTTTAAAAGCCGTGCAAATCATTCAACCGTTAAAATCATTTTTGTAAGAATAGTTTTATATGAAATAGAGATCTGACTAACGGTTGTGCACCAAATGAGAGCTAAATTTATTATTAAATTTAATTTCTATGAAATGTATTCGAAATTTGTTTCGTTTCTTCTTTTAATAACTTTGAGTGAAATAATTGAGACCCAAAACTCTGGAGTTTTCATTTCTGTATCCAACGGTTCCGTAAACTCTTCTTTAGGACAGTGTTTGACTGAATCACCTGCAGAATGGTTAGAGGATCAGATAAAAGAAGCAATTGTTGGCCAACAAATTGCTATTAAATCAGTTGTTGCGGCCATAGAGAGAAGATATAGCGGTTGGTTTGATGACAACCATCCCATCGTCTTCTTATTTTTGGGCAGTTCCGGTAGGCCTTACGTTCTTACAAATTGTTGAGACATCACTTGTTTTTGTTATTCTTCAGGAATCGGTAAAACAGAAGTAGCGAAACAAATGGCCAAACATTTGCATAAAGACAAGTCTTATAAATGTTTTATTCGCATTGATATGACCGAGTACCAACAAGAACATGAGGTCTCTAAGTTAATCGGTTCCCCTCCCGGTTATGTCGGACACCGAGAAGGAGGACAATTAGTGAATGCATTGCGGGAGTGTCCCAATGCTGTTGTTCTGTTCGATGAGGTGGAAAAGGCTCACAACAATGTACTGACTGTTCTCTTGCAAGTGTTCGATGAGGTATTCCTTATATTCCTTATATCTAATCGTTTCTATATTTACTGACTTTTCACTCGAGGGTCGTCTAACGAGTGGAGAGGGAGATACTGTTGTCTGTCCCGAAGCCATTTTTGTAATGACCTCAAACCTGGCCACTGATGAGATCGCCAAATATGGAGAGGAGTTGTTAAGAGCCTCTGATTTGAGTGTTCGCGTCTCAGAACAGTTCAAAGAGAAAGTGATTCGACCCATACTTAAGAAACATTTTAAAAGAGATGAGTTTTTGGGACGTATTAACGAAATCGTGTATTTCCTTCCCTTTTCGAAGACAGAGTTATATCAATTGGTAGTCAAAGAGTTAAGTGTTTGGGCCAAACGGGCGGAGGAAAGACATAAAATAGAGCTAACGTGGGACAGTCGGGTCATTGAAGTAATAGCCGATAAATATAAAGTACATTACGGCGCCCGTAGTATCAAACATGAGATCGACCGAAGTGTCGTCAATAGGATAGCGTTGGCGCACAAACATCGGCTCATAAATGCAGGGGTTGTTCTTCACATTACTGTAGAGAAAGGTTCCGATCAATCAGACAATCAATTAGAGCCCCGAATCAAACTTCAGATCAAAGTCAAAAATGGATTCCGAACCGATTTAGTCGATTTGCCCATCGATTAGACATAAATTCTTAATATTTGTTATTTATTTGTATTTAAAACAAAATTTACAGAAAATAATAGAAATTGAAAACTATTTATGTTTTATATGAAACTATGAAACAAATGAATAGTATTTTAGTCGTCCCTCACGTAATCCAAATACGAGTCGTTGTTTTGAACGATTTTCTTTCGTTTTGGGAGCAAATGATTGATTGATTGGTTTAGTTCTTCCTCTGAATCCGAGAATTGAATCTTTAGTTTTGCTTTTGTTTGAGGAGTACTTTGATTCGCAGACTTTGTCTTTGAAGCAGAGTTTTTGACATTCTTTGGATTATTCTTCGGATTCTCGTACTTATTGGGCATTTTCATGGCCTCGAACTCAAGCCTTAAATGTGAGTACTTTTCCTTCAGTTCTTTGTTTTCGATTTCAATTTTACAGTTTTTTGTTTCAAATTCCTCTTTGGTTTTGTCAACAGAACGCATACAATTGGCTCTGATTTCAATTATCTTCTCGTCGTTTTGCTTCTGAATCTTCAGATATTTGTCGTCAAACTCTTTATAAATAGATTTTATTTTATTTTCGTAAAACTCTTTGATTTCCTGAATATTTTCCTCGGATTTGGATTTACTGTCAGTTAATTCGCGTTTCGATTGATTCAGAAGAATCTCTTTTGAACTAATGGTTAGATTCAAGTCTTGAAACGCTTTTTCCTTTTCAGCCAAAGACTTGTTTAGGTCTTTGATCTCTGAATTCATTTGGGATTTGATTTTTTCCACCAATTCTTGGTTTGACTCTTCATTCCTCTTAAGAGTTGTATTTAAAGCACAAATCTTTTCATTCAATTCATTATTGGTCTCTATTTAAGTGTCGGATCAGATATGAAGATAATTAGTAATCAATTAAACGCCGAATCGATTAAAACCTTTGATTTGATTGATTTGATTCAAAGAGTTTTGTTGACATTCAATACAAGTCTTGTATTCATTCAACTCTTGTCTCAAATGATTGACATATGTTTTACTCCATTCGGTGTTGTTTTCAATGAATTCCAGTTTTTGTCTCAAATTCTCCTTTTCTTCGACTTCTCGTTTGAAAACCTAATCGTTTGATGGATTCAGAGATCAATTGATTCCAATTTCTAAACAATTGGCAAAAACTCAATGAAAACCTGTTTTAATTGATTAAACATTTGAAGCAATTCTTCGGACTCTTTGAGGAAATCCTTTTCATCGTTCGCTTCCATCGGTTTTGTGGTTAAAATCAAATTAAATGCAAACAAATACCAAAACTAATGAATCGATTGCCAAACGATTCGACCGATTATTCACTTAATTGAGAGTTCACTCAAATACTGCGCTCTTTTAATAGAGACGACCAGAGGGGAGGCCTCACATAAGCGGCGCCTAATTTAATGCATAAACAAAATACTGACTCAACTGAAAAGACAATTTCATGAAATTATATTTTGAGAGATTTGGTTTGATCTTGATCAATGATTACTATAAAATTAGGCCCATATTCTATAGGGCCCTTGGCCATTCCCTTATTGAGAGTTAGCAGACGACAAATGAGAGCCCTCTTATGGCACCCGAATAAAAGTATAACAGATTCTGAGCATATAATGCAAAGAATTTGCAGGAATTTAATTAATATGACCCTGGTTAAGTTGTCACTGAAGAGAGGGAGTTGACAAAAATGAGCGGATTAAACAAGGTCAATTTTCTAAAACACACTAATTTACATATAAATATTTTCTCACACATTCATTAAAGATATAGATTAAAGTTGGCAAGTTCAAATAAATATTTATTATAATTAGAAAGAGAATTGAAGCTTGTTGATTGATGCCTTCAATTGCCTTCAATTACCTTGCACAGTCTTAAAATAGGTTAAAAACCCAAACCTTGACTCTCATTAGAGTCTTATGAATGCAAATGATTTGAAAATTGGTTTTCTTTTTAAATAAAAACATTTTATTAAATATATTTTATAAACAATTATTAATAGCTTAGAAACTATTCATTCAATTATAATAATTAATATTTATATTACCGTATATTTGATAAACTCTACGCAAAAATGTGATTCCAAGAGATGACAGTTTACTGGCGTTTAACTCAATTTTCTTTTCATTATTTGAAATAATAAACAGTAAAATGACTACAAAAATGATTTACAACTCTTTGAAAAGCATTAAAAATATCTGTTTTTACATTTCGTTTCGAAAATTGATTT
>JAQIYB010000423.1:0-11763 GCA_034699325.1 Oribatida sp. Gr-Ori-00743 | reverse complement strand
TTGTAAAATACTTTTGAGAGAAACTCTCATTTGTTTCAATTGGTTGTAGTCTTGTAGTTATCGGTAATTACAGTGAAATCATTGTTTTCTTAATTTGTGTTCAAAACACTCAAAACGTGTTTTATATAAACATGTGTTTTATGTTAACAATCGCGTGCAGAAACAATAATTTATTTCCTGTCCTCTGATTGGTTGGTCTCAAAATCAGTTATATAGCAATTCGCTCGAGCGGGCAGCTATCGGTTAAAATGTGTTTTAAATTCTAAATTTGTTTGAAATTTTCAATAGATTTTGCATATTATGAAAAATCTATTGAATCCCTAACTTATAAACGCGAAAATCGCCATGAAATGGAATGTGCAAGCTCAAATTCTATGAGCCCAACTTGAGTTGGGTTACATAACCAAACAATTTAAACCAAATTTAGTGTTTAGTTTGATATTAAAGACGTTAAGAATTGAGAATTAAAAAAAGTTTGCAAAAAGTGACGATATTTTTGGATTATATTAAATGTCAATAAAAAACCCAAACAAACGAAAAGTCAATTTTACATTAATTTATATTTAATTCATAATTAAAACAATTTATTTACAAATATAGACTTTGTTTACAAAATGGCGAATCGTTACAATCAGAACCAGTTCGGTGACAATTACTATAGTTTCGACAGTAATCCAAACAACTTTCAAGATATGAACCGAAATCGGCCGCAATTAAGACCAGAATTAGTTAATAAACAGGACATGAGTTATGGCCATCAGAATAATCAGAATAATAGTTATGTCAACAAAATTAATGGTCCGATGAATAATAAGGCAAACAATTATTACCGTCGGCCACAACATCCTTATTTTGGTCAGAAAGCCGAAGCCAGTGGCGGCCAATACAGAGCTCAAGTGATTGACTATACATCAGGACTTAGAGCCAGTCTAACTAATCAACCCATTCCTCGAATGCCTTCAAATCGGTTACCGAATAATAACCAACACTTCGGGTATTATATGACTTCGAAGCTCTCATTTGATTTAATTGTTTGATTCGTTCAGAGCTTTCAATTCAATGAATTCCAATCCTTTGGTAAACAACTCATCGCAACAATCGATGACAAGACCACAAACAGGTCTTTTGCGGCCACCAAATGCTTATCCGAATATTAGAGTTTATGGACAGCCTAATCAAAATAGGAGTTTACTGCCCACACCTCCAAACCAAATGGTTCGCCAACGTTTTGGACCCTATCCTCCGCCATCACAACAAATGAATTATTCACAAACCAATCATTCATTTAATCAAAATTCTCAATCATTATCTCATACATTACAACAGTCTGTCTCTAAACCAGTCCCTCTTCCGGTGCCACCGCCATTACAAACAGTACCGTTGTTAGTGCCACCAGTGATCAGACCAATTACGAACCAATCGGCACAATCTGTAATGACGAAGATAAAAGCAGAACCCGACCATCAATCACAACAGAAACTCGAAGAAACGAGAATTAAGACAATTGTCTCCGAAGGGATGCAAAATAGAAATCAATACGAATTGAAAGGATTTTATTGTCTTTTTTGTGAAGTGTTTTGCAATAATTTAAGCGCAGCCGAAAGACACGTCGAATCACCCAAACATCAAAGGGTCTGTCATTGCATTCATATCGATATCATTTGTCGACATTTGGTCCGAATTTAAACTAAAATTGAATTTTCTTTTGTTTCAAAATTTAGACCAAAATTGGAGATAATTTAAAAGGAATTGACTCCAAGTTTACCATAAAATCTGAAAGAATCAGTAAGTCTTCAATTTTAGACTAAATAAGTCTCACAATTCATTAATATTTAGGTGAAATGGCGGTGGCGTTGGCGCGAAAGGAAGAGTTGAATCGAATAAGTAATGTCATTAAAAACGAATACTTTAATGAAGGCATTCGACTTAAGGACGGCATTGGAAGCGATGCTTATGTCTGTGAAGTACGTTATAAATCAAGTGTTTTGTATTTGCCAAGGTAATCATCTTTGTCATTATCTCAGAATTGTGGCCTATCTTTGGATTCGTTGTCCGGCGTTAACAAACATTTAGAAACTCACAAACAATTTGCGGAACAATTGAAGATCTGTAGTAAACCAATCATTGGACTCGACTTTATTGCTGAATACATAGATCCGGAGCCTTCCAAAGCGCGAGTATATGAGTGCACAATGTGTCGCACATTTCACTCAACTCGAGAGATCATTAGCCATGTCTGCAGTTTTAAGCACAGAACCAATTTTATTGTGAGTTTTATTTCGATTCTATTAATTTAATTAAGATTTGAAACGATTTTAGCGTAAAATTCATCCGTCGGAAGGACTCAAATACACGTCTGAGAGCCAACAGTTATCTTTAGAAGCGGGTAAACGAGCGCTCGAATTGGAAACCCTTATAGGTCGGGGACAGTTTAAAGTGAAACATATAGCGGCGCCGCCTAACTGTTTGTCAAATAATGGTTCACTCGTTTCATTACAATACAATTATCGTGATTCTGACGATCGGGTGTCCGCACCAAAAGGTTTCAAACCTGTCATTCAAATAGAATTACCGAAACCAAAGTCAGAACAGGAAAAGACTGAATTAGAAAAACTGTTTTCCGTTCGCCTCAACTCTGAAACGGAAGCCAATGAAGTGAAAGACATTATTTCCAATTTGACTCAATCTGTGATGGAATACCATATGAAGGAAATGACGCCACAAATGATAGAAGAGTTCAAAAAGCAACTCAAATAATGACTCCAATTAAATGACTACAAACTAGAGAGTCATTCGATAGCTATTTATTTATTTTTAAAAATCTTTTGATTAAATAAAAATTTTTATTTAATTCTTTTTAAAACTATTTATTGATTACTGTTTTGAGAGAACTTTAAAACTAACAAAAAGTTTTCTCACTAACCCATCCCATCAAAAAATATTCAACAGTTTTATTCCGATTATCTTTTAAATAGCATTTCAAAGACTATTCAATGGTTTCAAATCGAAAGTCGAAGAAATGATATCTTCTGTCAAATTGTCAGAAGAGTTGATACGTTATTTGTGAACAAAGTTCTGACAGTTTTGGTCAAAACATAAACAAACGACTGATTAATAATTAAATTGAAAGTCTTTTTAATGATTAAAACTGTTATTTTGAGTACAAATCAATGTATACTTAATTTGATTTAATATTAAGTTTTTCTTCAATTATGAGTTCATTACTAAAAACAAAACATTTAGAAAATCGATGAGAAATGAAATATAAATCAATTAAATCAATAGTTTTTATATTTATTTTAATTTATTTCACAAATTGTTTGTCTTCTGAGAGAAGATGTGATATATTTATGTCCAACGATTCGACCGCCTGTGCTGTCGAAGACAACGAAGACATCCCCGAACCGATTTGTGACGGAAAGACTGGTCAATGCATTTGTACCGATAAACGACAGGCTATCGGTTGTCGTAAATGCAAATGTTATTCCGAATGTCTTTCCCGCGGACTTGTCATCAATGCCACCAAAGGCTGGTTCGGCACTCACTTCAATCCTGAAATAAGCACTGGTTCTCCACAGTATTGTCTCTGGATTTTGACAACTCATCCCTTTTTGGACGCAACAACTCTTTACTCTTCGATAGCGATATCGCGATCCGTCTCAAAACAGACCATACCTTCCAATGCGGTCATCGCTCTGACGATTGATAAAGAGATGCGCGTCGAGTGTCCAGAATCTAATATACAAGTATATGACGGCGTTCCAGATTTTGTAGCGTCCGGTGCTCTCAGTAAAAAGCTTGGCTTTTATTGTGGAACTAATCTCAAGAATGACATACATTTAGTGGCGTTTTCGGGATTTTTAACCGTATTTTTTGAACGCTATGACCACAAACAAGGCTTCAATGCATCGTTTGTTCGGTTGGACTGCGATTCGTGTCATTCCTTTCCTAACAGAGAATGTGTTGACAATCAATGCGTTTGTCTCGACTATAAAATTGGAGCCAATTGTGAACTAAATGTCTGTCCGAACAACTGTTCCGCAGATCTAAGTCAAGGAACTTGCGATCAAATGAACGGCCGTTGCGTTTGTATGCCTAAGTTTGGGGGCGAAGACTGTTCGCAATACATGACATTAGCGACAAATCGCCTCATTTGGTCGACACTCTTCAGTTGTGAAGCAGCCAAACCATATCTGCCCTCTCTGTCCATGTATTTACCTCGAATGGGACACACACTGGACAGTACTGAAACGTCTCTTTGGCTGTTCGGTGGTTATTCAAGTATAAGGGGACAGTTGGGAGACATGTTTCGATTTAACTTGATATCTTCGCGTTGGGAGGAAATTAAGACATCTAATGGTAAACCAGAGAAAGATAGTCCCCGATCGGGTCAGCCACAGGCCAGACATTTTCATTCCACAGCTGTTTTTGAAGATTCTATTTACTTATACGGAGGCCTCAGTCAAGTCAATGGAGTTTTAGGTGACTTCTGGCGCTTACAAATGTCTGATCTTATTTGGATTAAGTTGGAAACAATTCAAGAGTTGCCGCCATTGGCCGGACATACACTCACCGCCACTGATGACAGGCTTATATTGATTGGCGGCTATTCTTCAGATTATGGTTTTCTCGAAAAGACTTTCGAATATGATTTACACGAAGGAAAGTGGAGGGTCTTAAATACCAGTGGTGTCGGTCCGGTTGGCATTTATGCTCACAGCGCTATCTTTCACTACAATTCCGATACAATTTATATTTTCGGGGGAATTATCTATGATATGGACAGGACTTCAATATCTGGTGATTTGTATGCATTAGAACTGAACAAAAACATTTGGTATCGCTTACCAGCAGATGAACAAATCAATCCTATCGGGTCCCGACCAGAATCTCGTTATCTTCATTCAGCCGTTTCTACCGAACTCTATATGATTATAATCGGGGGTCGGAATAACGAGAGTAATCCCATCTCTAACTCGATATACGCGTATATCTATCGCTGCAATAAATGGGTTTCACTACAAATGGATTCAATACTAATCAGCGGACAAATACCCGAACCTGCGGTTGCTTTGGCCGCTACTTTGCAAGACTATAATTTGTATATATTTGGCGGAACCAATGGTCAAACGACTGGCAATTTGTACAAACTTTTGGTTCCCAAAGATTTGTGTCAAATCTTTTCTCATTCAAGACTCGGATGCCTTCGACATATCGGGTGTTCCTATTGTTCTGTTTATGAAAATGGAGTAAACAAAACATTTTGTTACTCTCAAGACTTAAATATTCCTCAAAGTTGTTATAACCCAAAGGGAGCCTCAGAAGTGGCGCAGGGATTGAGTTGTGGACTTGAATTACTTGAAAGGAGAAACTGCTATCAATACAAGACTTGTGTCGATTGTGTCGCTGTTTGGCCCATATATGGTTCGGACAAACAGGTCTGTCAATGGTGTTCCAACTGTCAAAATGGACGATGCATTCCGTACGGGAGTTCCTGTGAACGCGAACCCCAATGCAATTTACATCAAAAGGTCATCTCTTCTGGTAATATGTGTCCACTCCGTTCATGTCTGGCTTCAGACTGCCATAAGTGCGGCGCCATTGGAGGCTGTATGTGGACGAGACAAGTGCTCCGATCGTCTGAGTTGGGACACACACTGAATGTCAAACCCATATTTGACTGGACGTGTGTTCGAAATATTTTACAAGACGTCACTTCAATAGTAGTCGAATCGATGCCTCCTCTTTCCTGTCCCGCCCGTTGTTCTCTTTTCACAAATTGCAGCTCTTGTATGGAGAGCACAGGAGGAGAGGGCGGACATCATTCTTGTTCTTGGGCTCAAAACATAAATCAATGCGTTTCCCCTAACTTTGTGGCCCTTCGCTGTGAAGCAGGTCTTTGTGGAAGTCTTGTGCTCAGTGGCTCTCGATCACAGTGTCCGGCCATTTGTCACGAGTTAACACAATCTTCTCACTGTCTGTCGCGCCCCCATTGTGGGTGGTGTGCTTTCAATGGATCCGCTGTCGATGGAAGAGGTATATGTATGGAGGGGCAACTGTTTGGCCCTATAGGAGGTCAGTGCAAAGCTGGACTAGTAGGCATTTTCAATTATCCACTGTCCGCTCAAGTATCCAAATGGTTGGCCCAATCCGAAGGACCCCCCAAATGGGCGTATATGGAGAGACCTAAAGGTTTGAAATGAGTTGAAATCAATTTTATTGTCTAATGGTTTGATATCTCAGAAAATGAATGTCTTAATGGACACCACTCTTGTGATGATAGACATGAAGATTGTATTGATCTCGAGGATGGATTTATGTGCAAATGTAAACCTGGTTATATTATCGAAGAAAATCAATGTACGGCAGAGTGTCACCAGGGATGCGTTTATGGCACTTGTGTTGCACCGGATGTCTGTCAGTGCAGTTTTGGTCAGTCTTTAAATGTTGGGCTCTTTTGTCAAATAATTTACAGTCAATTGTAATATAAGGTTATGTCGGAACCAACTGTTCACTGGCCTGTGAGTGCAATGGACACAGCAATTGTGCCGGAGTTAATCGATTGAGCGATTGTCTGGAGTGTCAGAATCACACTCAGGGCCCACAGTGCCAAAAATGCAAACCCTTTTTTGTAGGAAACCCCACAAATTCTGGGAAATGCATTCCGTGTAAGACTTATTGCAATAATCATTCGGACGTTTGTTTGGATCCGATGTTCTACGAAAGTTTTAAGAACTTTAGTACACTTTTGTCAGCAATAAGTGCCCAGGATGACATACGTAAGATATTGGGACACGTAGTTGAAGAGGGGCCCGACACTGGAGCTGTTTGTGTCAATTGCAAACATTACACGAATGGCATTACTTGTGATTCCTGTGTCGACGGCTTCTTTCAGAACAGTGTCGATCGCATAACTGACGGGTGTCGGCGCTGTCACTGCAACGGACACTCAGACACTTGCAATAAAGTGACCGGAGAGGACTGTGCTTGTGACAACAGCACTGAAACAGATCGGCAGTGTTCGTCTAACAATTCTAAGACCTCTTTGAGCCCGTGTTGGCAATTGCAGTGCTCCAAATGCAAAGAGTATTTCTTAGGCGTTCCAACAAATGGCCACCAATGCTATCGTCACATGTTCTTAGACAAAGACTATTGTTTTGATCCCAAAACACAAGAAGATTGTATGCGTCGACCGAGTGGTCTACCGGTTGGCAGAACTGCATTCTTTGCAGTACAGCCCCGGTATATGAATGTCGACATCAGAATCTTTGTGGACGTCACTAAGGGAGCCCTTGATTTGTATTTGTCGGCAAAAGAGGACACGTTTGTAGTGGACGTCAACAAAACAAATGGTATTCATTGGATTTGGTTGGACAAGAAGTACAGCACAGACATCACATTCGACACAATTCATAACGATTTGGACAGTCTTTTACTTAAGAGAATGTTTGAATCAAACACTTCTTTGAAAGTGAGTGCCACCAAATCTCACACAACGGGACCGGCGCTCAAACTAAGGCATCACTCGGCCAATGATCTCATTACTTACCTGACGATAACAGATCCGAATGAATTCCTTGTGATCAGGAATTTAAGGAATCGTTTGGTTATTACAATACCTCAAGAAGTTCATGACCTGAGGAGTACTCGTTTTTATATTATATTGAAAGGCATTCAAAGCCCGTCTCTATTGTCAATCAATTCGAGCGCTAATACTTATGGCGACGCGTTCTTCCGTCAGGACCAGAGCCGAATTGATTTGTTTGTCTTTTTCAGTGTTTTCTTTTCCTGTTTCTTCCTTTTCCTCTGCGTTTGTGTAATGGTTTGGAAGGTTAAACAGGCGTTTGATATGAGACGCGCCCGACGTCTTCACGTGGCAGAGATGAAGCATATGGCCAGCAGACCCTTTGCCACAATTCTTATACATATGGACGGCTCTACCGCTGCCAACGATCTCGAGCTCTCTCTGTCTTCGCCGACACATCTTAAAGAAGGAAACGTTAAAAAAACAAAAGGCTTTCGATTTAAAGGAAGTCTTTCGAGTGAGTCATCAAAATTCAATCAATTCTTTACTGATTTCTTGTTCTGTTCACAGGTCTGAAAGACTCACCCAAAGCTCAAATACACCCGGAACCCTTAGATAAGTATTCAATACGTCCAGTGGCCATTGAGCCCACATATGATGGGGCTTCGGCTGTGGTCACAACTGTGGTTCATATGCCGGGCGGAAAATCAGCGCCGAATCGAATTTGTTTGGCGTCTACTTTAGTCTCTTTGCGTAACTCTCATCACATCCTAAACACTAACAGTCAGTACAACAGTAGTAATAATATCGGGAAAATGGGTGCCGGAGTCTGGCGGACAGCCATTAGAAGGCGCCCACACTTTGCATTCTAGTCTTCATTCATTATTTATTAATTGAATATTATTTAAATCTGTGATAATAACCAAAACTAGAATTTATTATTTCTTTACATTTTATTAATCGATTTCTCATTAATTCTTTCGATTCGTTTTCGCATAAAATTAATTTTGATTTAATTTCTGACAAAAAGTATTTATATTAATATTTAATTAATTAATAAATAAGTTTTTTACAAACTATTCTCTAAAGTCAGTCATTGGAATCAATTGCTTATTCTTTTGGTAATAATGGGATCCAAAGCATAGCATAGACTTCAGTCAATCGCACTCTTCTCTCGACACTCTCTTTGAAACCATTGATTTATACAAAGATTGTCTTCAATCATATCATCAAATTTAGGCATAAATTGCACCTAGCATATTTTGGGAATGTAAAGTGGCCAGGTATAAGGTAGTGGACCCATTAAATGGTGTTTTATTAAAATAATAGACAATTAAATACATATAATATTGAGAGGAATGGATCAGTTGATGGCGAGCGCGTCGTTTGTCATTTCATGTGTGACTTGAGTTTGAAGATCACTCAACTTCTTCTTCAATTGGTTGAGTCCCGACATTACAATATTCGCCGGTTTTAGACAACCGGAAGACTCGACTGTAAAGTAAAACTTATTGGGTTTTCCGTCACGAATATAGTCGGCCTCATATCGAGTGTCTTCGTCCCCGTACTCAGAATATTCACTTCGCGGCCACTCCTCAGGTTTGGGGAATAGCGTGTGTCGGAAAGCATTGTCCGGATCGTACTCAAAGGCTACACCACATGTGGGGTTCCATTTTGCGTGTTCTTTACCGAACCCTTCCAACAAATATAACGGTAATTTTAATACAAAACATTAGAACTCAAGTTATGAACAGACCTTTCTTGGCGTAGGCCTTAATCTTAAGTTCCTGTCCTCTCCTCAACTTTACGATAAGGATTTCATTGTCGGGATCTGATTCGTCATAATCTTCATCGTTATCGTGACTTTTGGATGAGACGGGCATTACTCGCGCCTCCGATGATTTGAGGTCAGCGCTGGTCACAGATTTGGTCTCTTCTGTGGTACACTTGACATCGAGTGTGAACTCAACGGAACAGTCGGGACAGAAGTCAACACAAGTGCAGTCCCGCGAGTACTGCATTCTATCGACCACTTCATCACAAGTAAGTGGTATTAAACCCAATCGATGGGCAATAAACTCATCGTGCAATACACTCGAATTCGCCTCCAATTGAACCCAATCTATGGCCAGAATCGGCACTTCTGCCATAAAAACTCGCCGCAAAGCATTGGCCACTGAAAGATCTGTGTCTTCAACGCTAAACTTAATGCTTTCATCTGTGATTCCTCCTTCAGGGATGGCCACCGATGGCTGATTTGCGTACGGCATCGCTCGACACAAAGATTCACAAAAATTAGTTCAAATCAATTGAATTCAAATTAATATTTCGTAAACAATGCGTTGACTAAAGCCTCACAAAAAACGTTCAATAATTTAGTTTTGTGGACAGTCTTTGCATTCATTTCTTATATAATTTCAATATAAGGGTTGGCTTTCTCTGAACGTAATTACTCCGGTGTTGGACTTGAATTAGGGATCGTTTCCTAATTTCTATAATTTACTAACTTTTAGCAAATTCTTGAAATAAATAATTTATTATAAAAGATATAATAAAATACAATAAATAATAGAAATCATAATTCATTTTTAAGTCTGAATTCATTGATGTATTCATTGGTTTCTTCACTGACTTTATTATTCCTCTCTTTTCTCACATAATTGACTGCAATCCGAACCAAACGCACAAATTCTTTGGCATCGAATCGATAATTAGTAAACTTTTTGTCGGCCGATAACTGAGTCTTCTCTGTCTTATAATCAGTTTTTTCGGGGAATATCGTCGACGAGTCCCTCCAAGTCATGTAATGAACGCCTCGAAGTCGAGACAAGTCTTTATAGCAGTTCTCGTCATCACAGTTATAGAGCTCGAAGAGAACGGCCCAATCGGGTTGGAAAAGGACATGAGTGAGACCGGCCCCATGCATTCCAATCAGTACATCAGTGTTTGCCGTCACTTTTATTTGATCCTCGAATGGCGTCCAATGATTGAAGTCATGAATCTCTACTGAAATGTCTTTAATGTCAGACTTGAGAGCATTTATTAGTTCCAATTCATTGAGTATTTGTCTGTATTTCGTTTTCCTGGAAATCAGAGTAATCCGAACCAAATTGTCTTTTGGAACAATTGTAGTGATATTTAGTCTGTGAATGAGATGTCTATTGAATGCGTGAAAGAGACCACTCTTATGACAGCCCGGAATGAGTGGCATATTATAGTAAATGCCATAAATCATTCGCGGAAGTAATGGAAATATTAGATCTTTGAAACACACTTTTTTGCCCTTCAATTCTCCGATATTTATGAGAGGATTACGAGTGAAGGCCTTCCAAACCAAACCGAAGTTCGAACGATAGGGATATGAGTCCCAAATGACAATATTGTTGTCCAATGAAAATGAATTATTCAAATGAAGACTTGCGTATAGATTAATGAAATCACAGAAATGGTGGTACATATTGACCGTTGCGTCCAATTTCATGACAAAAGTCGGTCTTTCGATCCAAATATCGCACTTCTGGTCACTCGACAGTACTCTAAAGTTCTCAATCTCTGCAAACCACGACTGAAGAGGACTTTTGTGCTGACCTTCGCTTTTAAGCTCTTTTTGTTTGAGATCACAATTCCAACCCCCGATATGCTTACTTCCAATCACATCCTCCCGATATCTGACCGGTTCTTCCATTTGGGACAACAACTCGAAGTCAAACCAAATGTTTTTCGCCAAACAATATCTCATATATTGAATGCATTCGAGAGAAGAAGTAATTAATTGTTTGACATTTGTTTGTTCTTTTGGTCGACAGAAATGTTTGAGTTCTTGTTTTCGTTGTCCAACATATCCAAAGTCTGCCGAATCGAAGAACACTTTCATTGCTTCCAATCGATTACGAGCCCATCCATTGGTATCTTCGGGACATTCGGGCGTTGAATACATTTGGCTTTGAGTGCAATCACTTTCATAACCCCAACACTTATTCTCACTGTTCTTCAGTTGTGAACAAATTTGTTTCTTCAGATCAGTTGTGTTGTCCTCCAATCCATTCAAATCTAATTCTTTGTTTTAAACAAACCATTAATTGAATTAAATTTGTGGCAAAACTTACTTTCGATAAGAATTTGTTCAAAACTTTGATTTTCACAAAATTTATTCAAAAATTTGTATTCATTTTTGTTATTTTTGAGCCAATACTTCAAGTGATCCAAAGGTAGTGAAGGAATTGTCACACAATTAATAA
>JAQIYB010000422.1:0-11789 GCA_034699325.1 Oribatida sp. Gr-Ori-00743 | reverse complement strand
GAATACTTTGAAACAAATAACAGAAATTTCAAATAAATTGTATTAAAGCGCGAGAACTGAGGAAAAGTCCTGAGCTTTGAGCAAAACTTTACAGAAGTTAATAAATAGTGAAATGAATTACAAGAAATTCAATTAATGATAAGATAAAGACCAGAGTAAAAGGAAAGGACAGCCTTCTGAAAGGTGTGCTATTATTCTGTGTAAACAGTCCTCCCAAAGGACAGGCTGTGTCTCACAAATAAATAGTTACAAGTGTTAGACTTCGACACAAATTTCTAATATTCTGTGTTTGCGTTTGTAATGAATGGCTATAATAATAGTCTCACTATTTGTCGGATCAATAATTCAGTTGACTATTAAACTGAAATGAAGTGCAGAGTTAGACCTGAAATACAATTTTTTAAAGGATCTTTCAAATCCAATTGTCAACAGAATTGGAGGGATAGCCAAACCCTTCATACTTAACGAGATGCTTATGATGTTCAAGCTCGTTTTAGTGTTAATCCAAAACTATACAAATGATTATAAATCACGGAATTTAAGCTTAAATAATGATCTAGCTCATTCTAATTAATCATAGATTAATGAGATCTTATCATAGAATGTTAAAGCACCAGGGTGTTTATTAATCCCATGATGAAAAGTTGAGTTAGCTCAGTTGAATTATCACCTTGCAGGCCACTGCACTACTGGTGATGGTCGCTATTGGTAACCATGGTAGTCTAGATGCTGGGCTGTCTATGTTTTGCTGAGTGAGTGCTAGAATTGAATAGCGATTACTCGTTGAATAGAGAACAGTCTTTATATGACAGAGCGCTGATGGAGTGGTCTTCAAAGCGGAAAACTGTTGACAACCAAACATTTTGTGTCGCAAACAAGTGTCACCTTTTTAATTGGTTGACATAAAACACATCAATCAATACCTCGAATATTTGTTTATCTTATTTACGTATATAACAAATATCTATGAATCTATGATAATATCTATAAGTGTTATAAATACTAATATATATAAACTGTATTTAAATTCTGTGTGATTTGAGTCTATATTCTGTGAGTTTGTGTGGGATTACATCAATTTTTTGCTGAATAAACTGTACTTGATACTAAATTCAATGTGAAGATAATTGCTAGTTTATAATAACCTCTATGCTATTTACTGTCTGATTGCTACATAAATTGTGAATGGTGTCCTTAAGCAAGATTAATTTAAAGATAATTATTTCCCAGAATAAGAGCGGACTTTATTCTGTGCTTATTATATAATATTTGTTGCTTGCTCCAATGGAATCACTCGCTAATTAGATTTTATTAGAAATAAGATACCATGCTCTTATTTTGTTATTCGAATAAATGGACTGGATAAATAATAATCGTGAGTCTCAATATTTAATCTTGCTCAATATACTGCTATATCTGCTTTCAAGAGAAGACTTACAAAAGGAGTGAATCTATTTTTAAAACTCGATTTCGTTTTTAAAAACTATTGTATTATATTATTAGCGAACAGAATATTCTGTGCACTTAATAATCAGTATCTCTGCCCACATATATGTGCGAAAAATCGGAGTAAAACTCTATTATAAAAATAAAATCAATTGAAAAGCCATCAAAACTCTGGTTCTCTAATATAAATGCAAATTGTATTTTAACAAGGTTATATTGGATTCTCAATAGAATTCTTGCATTAAATCTATAAACGCTTATTTGACAAACGGCCTGGGTTATCAAAGAAGGGCGTGTTTTACGCAAATTCAGCTAATTTGCCCAAGGGAACACTAGGGTTTGACAAAAACTAAATTCCCGTAAATTCCCGGAAATTACCGGAAAATACCGGAAAAGATGACAACGAATTCAATGGTAACGATTCAGAACTGCAACCAAATGCAAGTAACGGTTCCCACACCAGAGATACGCATCGAAGTGGCCGACAATCTGGCCTCCAGTCCGTTCATCGATCGATTCTTCAACTCAGCGGTGGTTATTCTGTCCCTTCTTCTGCTGAGTGGCGGCATTTGGATAATATCTAAAGTGTTTCCCCAAACAAATCATATATACCTGGAAGAGCTGGCGCTGTCCGTCTTTACCCTGACTCTAATTGCATTCGCAGTGCTGGGACTGACAGCTATGTGTGTGGTCTGCAGCAGCAGTGATGAGATGGACAGCCCCGGCAGCCACCGGCGCAAAGACAATGAAATGCTGCCCAGGAGTGGCTCTTTAGATGTCGAGAGGAGTTGTGATACTGTTTGTGATACTTCTATTGTCTAAACTGTTCCTGGTCTTTGTCTAGACTTACCATGTTCACCAGAATTTAACCTTGTATGCTTCAATTTGTACCATGTTACTTTTATACTGAACTTAATTGTTATAATTTATTTAAAATGTTCTTGTAAAACCTAATTTAAATAAACTAGATAATCTTGCATGTGAATTTGGTCCGGCTTATTCGTACTGGGCACTTTTATCATGTATATTCATTTTGTACTCTTTTCCTTGGTAAATAAATTTTCACCACCTTGCTCATCCATTGAATTATGATTTAAAAGCCAAATAAAATTCTAGAAAATGAGTGACAAACTGTCATTTAAAGTCACCATGGGGATTTTCCTTCATTAGTGGTTGTTGTTCTTGCTCTGCATCTCATCCACAAAATTTTAATCAAGCTCAATTAGAAGTTCAAACTTCAACCGCACTCAATCCACTTATAGTGAGCTAAAATATTCAAGATGCAAATTTATATTTACTGATATATAGATTTTTAACTCCCGTTCCAACCCGTGTTGACTCAATTGTAGTGAATTTTGTTTACTCAGTTTAAAAATTTTATTCCATTATTCCAAGAACCAAAACATACAGAATATTACAAATCGATTGAAAGCCACCTTTCCTTTCATTCTGCGTTCAAAGTCGGGATTACTGGGAAAGTGAGGAACGGTCGATAGAACCAAGATCAATTAATTATTTGTTATATAATATAAAAAATATGAGCTTAATAAGAGCTAGTTCATATTTATTCTAGTCCTAATTATTAATAGTTAGCAAGCATGTTTGGCAATTCTAAATGTCATCTTGCAAAATATCGGTTGCTTTAGCAACTTGTTAAATATTAACAAGCTCATTCCCGGATAAGAATTCCAATTAACCGAAATTGATGTTTGCTAAAAAAATATAAACTTGTACATTCTAGAGCTCGTTGAAAAAAACTTCTACAGAATAAATCTCAATTAATTATTTGCCTGTTTGAGCAAGGACACGTAAATAATTGAAAAGAAAATTATCTTTTGTTAACATTTCATTCATTACTGGATTCACATAAAGCTCTGAATGAAGTGCTTTCAGTTCATGGAAAACATTTTTATGTCATTATTAATGAAAAGCTCTTCTTATTGGTTACATAGATGAGCAAGCTCGTTTTGTAATCTGATAAGATAGAGGCGAATATGCCATTCCTCATAAAACGGTGAAGAAACGGATCAATCAAATCTCAGCTCAAATAGATTTTATGTCTTTATTCCCAAATGGGTTTTTTATTGCCATTTATAGCGTAATTTAACTCACCAAGGTACTTATTTAACAAAGGATAATAAAGATAAGCTTTAGGTTATCATGGTGAAATTGTTAGAAAATATTTTTAAAGGATTACATAACAAAATAAAAAGATTAAGTTTCAAACAGAATAATCCGGTGCACAGAATAAAAATCTATATAATTGTCTATTGTTTTAAAAGGTATCATGGGAATTTAACAAGCTCCTCTTTGTCTAGAATCTATGCTCAAGATCAAATTTGATTAAGTAAGAGCAGACTTATTGTCATCTTGAAAACAATTAGATGTTATGTAATTCAAAGATTATTTTTATATTTTGGGGTGACCAAGGTGGCGGATATGAGCAAGGTAATATTAATTATCAAGCTTAGCTAATTTATAATTAAGAGTATCATGTTAGTTTAATATTACAGTAAATTGATCTTGATAAAAACGATTATAAGATGGAAGCTTTTAATTCACTTTTCTATTACCTAGAAACATTACCTAGATCATTTGGCGGTCTTCCAGTTATTGATTATCTTAGATGTTAAATGTACATGTTAAATATAAAATTGAGAAAGCAAGGTTCTTTAAATGTTAAAGTTTATTGCTTTAGAAAAGCCAGAATAGAATTTACCAATAAATTGATGTAAATGTTGCATGTTTATACAATTTTGTAAACTTGAGCTCTCCAGGGACAGAATACGTGATTGATATCATGTTTTCATAGAATTTTTCATCAAATACTAATAAAAAATCCCCAGGATCAATTTAAAATGAAAGGCCACTTTTGAAAGAGAATTTTATAGACGTAAACAACTTTAGAACTCCTTTGCCTTTCATTTAAGCTAGGTTAATCCTTACAAGATCTTAAACATTTTGCTAAGTAAAATAGGTAAACATATTTTAATAAATTATCAGGGATGTTAGAGAGCATGGTGAATTGGTTTATTTTTCAATTAAAATGTATTATTACCTTGGTGACCCACTCTAATCATTAAAGGAAATGACATCTTAACCGGGGATCTATTTGTTTGATAAATAGATGAAAGAAAATGAGTTATTCTGCAGTTAATTAAGGATAGCCAAGGTGGTATACTGAGAATAGCCCTTGAATTTTTGTTAGCCCTTGATCCTTTACATATATCTATAAAATTCTGAGTAAAACTACTCCTGCTCCTTTTTAATATTGCGTATATTAGCCTTATTGATAGAACTATCCTTGCGCATTACTAAGCTAGATCAATTAAAATGTGTTGCCATAGGGACGGACATAAATTCAAATTAGAGGTAAACCATGAATAGTGTCATTTGAATTCAAATTTAATTGAAGCGTTAAAAGTGTTGACTCTAATTGAATGGCAAAGATTTTTTGGGTGGGGATCGCCAAAGGGGCGACAAATAAATGAGAATGATCTTGGTCGTCTCCTATTGATTCTGTAGGAAAATAAATTAAGTTAATTCCTATTTAATTGGAAAGTGAGGGCAAATTCGGTTTCCTACGGAAACTAGATGAATTACATGAGATAAGCTAGATAATTTTGGGTTCTAAAAATAGCCTTGCTTATTTATCTATTGTTGTTAACCAGAAAAGTCACGTTTCTATTGGAAAAACAATTTGTTTCAAAACAAAACATAAATTCAAACAAATTTTTTTGTGTAAATCATTATTTGATTTGTGATTTGAAAACTCTTCAGTCGATTATGTGTTTTAAAATGAAAATTCTTGCATTCATTTTGATTATCCAGGCATTTGTCGCCTCAGGTAACCTAGATCTTATGATTCTTACTAATTTAATTTGATCTAGGTGCAACGATGAGTAAGGGATTTGAGAGAATTATTTATCAAAAGACTGGTTTGGAATGTTTCGGAGCACTTCTCAAAGATGTCCGCTATTTCTATGATATTCTTGAGCAGAAGGGAACCGATTTTAACACCATTTCCAAGGCCAAGAAGACGGCGTTCAAGGAGAAGATAAAAGACTTTAATCTTACCTTGATTAAGATGGGTAACCTTCAGGACAACTGCTCAGAATCAAAGTTCACGGATGAAAACTGTCTGAAAGACTGCATTAAATTGAGTAATGATTTCACGAAAAATACTTTTAATATATTCCGGATTATGGATACGTTTGAAAGAATCTTTTGAATTTAAGCTAGATAAGTCTTATAGAACATAAATTACTAGTATATTTTGCATTTATACTTGTATAATAATAAAGTTTAACAGTGTTTTCGATTGATCCGGATTAGTTATTATGGAAATATCACGTTTTCTATGAGTTTGCTTTTGAAAACAATTGCGGGAATTCATAAAAATAGTGTAAATTTATTAAATATTTTGATGCAAATTATAATAATTTAAATAAAATAGACTTCCCTTTAGTCATAATTCTGCTCTAGGTAATTTTATAGTATTGTAGACCAGGTATACATTCGCTGGAATTTATAAATATTTTTGTGTGAATTCAAAACAAGAGATGGCGGGAATGCATACCAGGGTTAAGCCAATAGTGGCACAGAATAATTCCAGTAATAGAATTTTTATGATTAAAAATTAACTTGTTTGTTTTATTTTAATTAAAATTTAATGACAAACATTAAGAATTAAAATAATCTTTTATTGCACTTTATTTTCATCATGGTAAAATTAGATTTTCAATTAGAAGCTATTATTATATTTATCTGAGCAAAGAATAAATCTGTAGTACATTTGATTAAGCTTGTGAACATGGACATTTTCGAATAAGCTTGATGCTCATCAATTATTTGTGGCTTAACAATGAAAAAATACAATCCATTTTCCACCAAGATCATTTCATAGACAAATATCTTTCTTTTAAAAAAATTAATAACATTTACGTGTTTTACCACCTGATTATCATTAGAACCTTTTAACCCTGGTCATTAATCAAAAAGATTGTTCACTATTAATTAAATGAGCTATCACAGGCTAAGCATCGTAATTATCTAGTTAGTTTTTTTTAACTTGTTAATTTAATTAATAAGAATAATAGATTTGGACGTTATTTTTGTTAGAAATAAAATCAATTCATTATTTTAATATTAAATGCTTAGATGCGCAAGATGGTCTCACAATAAAAGCAACCAGGATAGAGGTAAATAATATTTCTTTACACCTTGGTAACTTTAATAGAAATTTAGCGGTATTTGAGAGGGTTTTTGAGAGGGTTTTCGTGTTTTTTTGAGACTACCTTGCACATCCACACTTGAAAATTAATAAAAATAAGTTTACTTTAATTAAATCAAAAATTAATTAATTAATGGAAGCCTTTGATTAGAAATTAATTAAAACCAAAAAATTAATTAATAATTAAATAAATAAAACTTAAATCCAAAATTGAAAATAACAAGAAATTAAATTCGTTGTATTATTTTCCCTAGATCCTTAATTTAATTCACCCTAGTTCTGCGTCTAAAGTTTAGCTAGCTAAAGGTTAAATCTAATCCAAGAACCTTTTGTTAAGAGATTAAACCCAATAAGTCCTAAAAAAATCCAATTATTTTTCTATTGAAAGCTCTGAAGAATTCTATGCATAAGAATATAGTATTAATATTTTGAGAGAAAAAAAATATATTGATTTCAATGGAATTCATTTCAAACAAATTCTTGGTATTATTTGTGTGTTTAGACACTAACGAATGTGACTGTCCTATCGTGTAGGGGCTGTGTCACCCGGTAGTTCGCAATTAACTGTCCGCCCAATAGGCTGTTGTCTCGGCTACAGAAACACAAGTCACGGAATCGTGCGATCTGTGCATTAATTGAACAAGGTGAGTGTGAAAATAAATTAAACTAGTTTAAATAAAAACTGTACCTGGTCAGCTGTGCATTGAACAGGGGTTTTGAAGACGATCCAGCTCACCGACTCCCAAAGCGGAGGGGTTGTTAATGAGCCTGGGTACGTCCAATAAGACCTGTTTGCTGGAGTTTAGCAAGGTAAGATTTAGTTAATAAAAGGTTGACCATGCTATTTTATGGTAAAACTAACCAGGTAACAGGTATTCCATTTCCACATTGTGCGCAATCTTGCATTTCTCGCCTTTGTATTTGACCATGCAAATATTCTGCAATAGCTTATCTAGCTCTTCGTTAGCATCCGGTCCAACCTCTAGGAAGACGCCCAGTACTGCCAGTCCATTATCACTTGACATGGCGTCGGCGGCCGTGCCGTACAACTCGGTGTTCCAGTGGACGAAATGTAGCTAAAGTTAACAAGTTCATGCTTTTTAGAATGAGCTAGATCGTGGAGGAGCTCACCTCTGCTGCATAGCTTTTGCCATTGACTGTGTGCTCAGAGCCGGTACTACAGTCTTGGCCCCAATGGCAGTGAAATTGAGCCAAACGGTACTTATGCTGAAGGGGACCACCAGTCAGCGCTTTGATTAAAAAAGGAACAAGGTTAAAAGTTGAGTTAGAAAATCATCTTGCTAAAATTACTAGTCTTTAAAGCCACTTCCTGTGGGATATCGACTTTCCATCCATGACCTGAGTTGACGACTGTTAGCTCAGGAAAGGCTTTTGGGTACTCAATCTGGAGGGGGTTGTCGTCTTCCGGTGCCTCCAAACAGTTCGATGTGTTTATATCAATAGGTGATTGTCTTTTGCCAGAAGAGGCGATTGTAAACTTTTGCGGCCATATTTGTGGACCTGGTCAGTTAAAAAACAAAATTTTAAACATGGTAAGATGCAGATGATCTTGGTAAATTTAAATTTTAAAGTTACAAGATTAAGTTTTAGGTATAAAACAGGTATTCCTTACTTTTATAGGAACAGACACTGAAACACAAACCCATACCATCACCGGTTGTATAATAAGAGAATTATATTAAAACAACCGTTCCTATGAAGGTCTGGGCACAGAATAAATTATTCTGTGCCTGAAAAGATGGTGTTGTTCCCCAATAACGGGAATGATCTTGCAACTCGCAACCAAAACATATTGATAACAATTACCAGAAATTTACGACAAAACAAATCGTAAATAAATTGATTTCTTCACTGAATTACAGTATTTATTTGACTAATGTCTACACAATTCCTATTAAAGTCGAGTAAAAATTTGTTTTTCTAATGTTGTTTTGTTCTAGGTAATAACAGTTACATAGAAACATTTATTATTGAATAGTTCGGCACAAAAGACATTAACTTTTAATACATTAATTTTGTTTCTTTTGCAACAAATTTCTCTCTGATATTAAAAGAAATAATAAATCGATTTCTGTTTTGTTTGGAAACTGTACTCAAAATAATTAGTAGACTTAACGCAAGACTATTACATAATTGTGTCACTTTTCACAAGAATAGTCTTGTCATTAGCAACTTGGACATTTTTCTAAGGAAAATCACTTTTATTCTGATAGCAATTTATTTTAATAGTTATTATTAATGTTTTCTATTGAGTCACATGACTTGAATCTTGGCTTAATTTCTATGGGATTTTAATGTCAGGTTCGTTTACTTGTGAGAGAGAGAAGGGGAGGGAGGGAGACCTAGTTTATTTCGCACTATGCCATTATAATCCCATTAGAGATCGATTATTATTTTGCATAACAAAATATTCATGATCAATTTAATCAATGCTTTAATGTAGACCAAAATTGCAAGGTCACATTTAAACAGGTAAATAGACAGTTAGGAAAATAATTGATCCGGGCATAATTACGGGTATATTGATCTTATTTATTCAGATTTCCTGAATTAGCTAGTATACTCTGTTATTAGCTTGTTTATTGTGAAAGCATTTAGCGATTGGCGTAAAATATTATTATTATTGTTATTTTGCGATACATTTATTAAATGCACGCAATCTTTATATTATGCGAAAATGATATACAGTTTGACCCTGATGTTGTAGGCTAGGATATAGTAGAAACCCGGTTTAGTGGACTGTTTTTTGGGTAAGCTTTGGGCAGCTTCTATGGGGAGGGGGTTAATGTTAAATTAAGGTTAGGATAGGTTAGGTTGGGTTAGGTTAGGTCAGGTTGGGTTGGGTTAGGTTGGGTTGTGTTAGGTTTGGTTGGGTAGTGTTAGGATTTTCGAGATCTACTAAATCGGGGTTAGACTGTATTTGGTGACAAAACACGAATATTATGAACGCATTTCAATGAATAAATTAACTTTAAAGAATGAGCGAGGGCTTAATTAGTTTTGATAGATTCATAAATTAAACATGATCAGTTAAATGTGGTCAAAATTAATTAGTTTGAAATTGATATATGCAAGGATAGAATTATGATTTATTTCCTGTCATTTGTGATTGACACAATTTTCACCATGCTAATTCAAGCATTAGACATCAAAATAATTATGTCAAATTAATTGAGCAATCACAATTGTTATGCAATTGGCAATTATTACAATACTTTTATTTATTAATCAGAAGCATCTTGCATAATTTAATAAGTAATGAATCATCAATTATTGTACTCAACTAAGCAAATAATGAGCTAATACTCGATTTATTTGCTAGATTATTCTTCTTATAAAATATTACTATTGAAGTGATTGTGTGATGAAAACTAAATAACAGGAAAATCATTGAAATATTTCAAAACTCATTGAAGTTATAAAACACGTAATGAAAGGCAAAAATTGTGTTTTATATGAAACAAAATATTCATTATTTTTCATAAGAAAAAACTTTTTGCTTTGCATAAAAAACAACTCTCTCTCTCTCCTCACTCTCCCCTTCCCTCCCACTCCCTCTCTGAGCAAAAAATTACCAGAAATCTAAAAATAACTGTTCGTCTGCTAAAAGATGTTACGAATCGATTGCATCGAGCGATCGATATTAAGCCTACATTTCTTGCTCTGAAGGTTAGACCCTCTCCTTTTGCGAGCGCAGAATACACAGAATATGCACTGCACAACCACTTTCTGTAGAATACGGAATAGAAAAAGTGGTTGTGCTGTTCTCTGAATACAAAGCTGGCAGTGCCTGGACTGACATTGGGCTGACTTTCAAACTGACGATTTGATCGGAAATCTATAAATACAAATTTTGCCCTGCTCCAATTCTGTTCCTATTTAATTGTATAATGATCTATGTCCTTTTATGAATCAATATCTAAGCTGAGCAAGCACCTTGGTTTTTTCTTGAGGTTTCTTTAACCTCAATGATCATCAAGCTCATTTGTGCGTATAATTGAGTTTAATTTACCAGGATAGTCTTTTAGGCTACGTTAATATGAATTAATCCAGGAGTAGAATAAAAGACAGCCTAATTAATTATCTTGGTCGCTTTGTTTGCTTGTTTACCTAATATAATGGCTAAATAAACAAGATTCTTTATCTTGTGAGTTAAAAATATTGATTATCAAATAACCAAGTACAAACAAATAAATTGGATCCAGTTAAGTTCTTATTAAGCAAATAGCGGTTACTTTATTACCAAGAACAAATATTTATATTAATAAAAGTGATTGATTCTGAGTAAAATTACTATTTAAGCTTGATGAATTATTTAATGACCTTTTTCTAATTGAAAATACTCTTTATAACCTTGGATATGTAATTTTCCATGATAATTTATTAAGCATGCACATTTTTGGCCTGCATATGCACTCAAATTAAATATTCATTGCTCAATTTAAAAAGTGGAACTCATTTTTGTATCAAATATTCACATTTTGGGAATTTTCTGGAAAAGTGAGAGAAATTACATTTCATATATAAAAAGACACTCAAAACGGGTTGTTATGAAAACCATATTTCATATGCTTTGACACATACTCTGTTGTTTTGATCCAGGGTTGGCTCACATTTATACGCTTGAAAGGCTCTAGGGCGTTTTGACAGTTGACTTTAGTATGTTTGGCTTTGTTTAAATGGCATGAGCTAGATTAGAATGGCTTTCAGTGGCCGCCATTTTTTCGAATTTTTAAAGAATCTAAACTTTAATTTTTTCACTCAGGATTGTTTTGTGCTGACCCCCCAGTTATGGCGTCCCTGCTTTCTATTCAAAATTTTAGATTAAAATATATGACATCCATAAAACTGCTGTGCGCTTTACGGCATGTCTTATTCGAGACAATTCTAAGATGTGCAAGGTGGCGGAAAAGCATATTTCCTTTGAACTTAACTAGCATAAATAAATAATAAATAAGCAATTCACCTTGGTCATCTTTTAAATTAAATTAAGCAAAATATTTTTGATGTCAGAAAAGGGTCGGTTTAATTGATTCTTGCAATTTATTTGATAGAATTAATCTATTTATCAAAAAATACATAATTTATT
>JAQIYB010000421.1:0-11791 GCA_034699325.1 Oribatida sp. Gr-Ori-00743 | reverse complement strand
GCTTCAATTGATTGAAGATTAATAATATATTTTCGATACTATTTTCAAATTAATATCTCTTCACGTTTTTCAATATAATGCGCTTCAATGCCTTCCAAGCTTTAAGATCAAGTATGCCGTCCCATGTCTACCCTTTTACCCATCAGTGCTTTTAATTTAAATTCTTTTTTATCAATATTTCAATTGATGTCAACCATAGAATTTCATAGAAATATTCATTTTGAAGTCCAAATCTTAGAATAGACTAGGTTATATTTGACATGGTTTGTAGATAACTAATTGTTATAGTTTCTATTGTTGAATAAAAATGAGCTTGACAATTAGAAATCCTAGTTTCTTTTATTTGAATATCGATCAGAATATTAGTATAATAGAAAATATGGGCAAAACTAATAGAGAGTGCAATTAATTCGATCATTAAATAGACTCATTAAACCTCATTATATTAGTTGTAATTATTTTCCCCCAAAATTCTGTCTCCAATACAATGATTTGATTTTTTTTGTGTGTAAAAGACATTTCTCTTCTCTAATGAGTTGCAGTGAAGAGAAAATTCAATTTTCATGCAAACTGTTCGTCGATTCTTTCAATAGATTTGGTGTCACTTATAATGTATTACTTTTTGCATGTCTTCACTCACACGTATCAAAAAAGATAATGAGAGAGAGAGAGAGAGAGAGAGAGAGAGAGAGAGAGAGAGAGAGAGAGAGACTGGGAAGTATCACTTTTCTCAAATCAAAGAATCTTCGGTAAGACTAAAAATTATATACTTATTGTCACTTAAAAAGTGAATTCTTTTGTCAATAAGAGGCAAATGATGCAGTGCTTGGAATGGTGTGTTGAACCATCTTTTCATAAGCCGAGGAAAATGCATGAGAAGCTGGAAATGATTAATGAATGTTTTGTTTCACATCTGAAAAATGGGCACAATTTTAGTCTCGAGAATATTCTATAGATTTGTGAGAATATTCTTAGAGTAGTATTGCTATGAGATTATCGTCGCATAAATCGCTTTTCATTTCTTGCATGACTTTTCAATTAATTTTATTTTCGTTCGGCTGTTGCCGGCGCTCTCTGTCGATGCAGTCCTGTCACCAACAACTGGTTCGCAATCAATCGCATCGGCCTCTTATGCGACTCACAAAAAAATAAATTATGACTTTCACTGTTTGCTCTTTCAAGTGCTGAGCGAATGAGATGACAATTTTAACACTAATCTAAAACACTCTTCCTAACTCTCCCTCTCTCTCCCGCTCTCTCGAACTTTAGACTCATTGATAGCGAAATTGTGATCAATTTTTGACTAAATTCCTGAAAACTTTTTATATTAAAGCGAAAAAATTGGACCATAAAGCAAATGGTCGTCATTTATAGCCTGTGTTGAACAAAATTCATTGAGTCTTATCAAGCATTGCCTGCCTTTTGCCCTCGCAATTCACTGATTGATGCCTTTGACGCTAATTTACACTCCATATCACACAATGAGATATATTTTGCGAACTCTTTCCTCTCTGTCTTCCCCTTCACTCTATCTATACGTTCGATTCATTTGCTCTGAAAATTCAAACTAATATCATATCTAATAACTTATATTAAACGCCATTAGAATATAAATTTCATAAATTTTGTTTCGTTAATGACAACACATTTATCTTTAAACTTGCAAATTGATTCCTAGTTTAATAAAAGAGCAGAAATTAAGCTAGCATCATTTGTCGCATAAAACTTTTTCGCCATATCCCAGAAAAGAGTAATTAATTTTTTTCCTTTTATTTTGTGAAAGTATAGCAAAATTGGTTTCTTATAGAAAATCATTTCAAAGTATTCTTTTGTGAAGTAATCTTTCCTTATTCTGAGCTCTCTTTCTGGCGATATCTTACGTGAAATCCATTATTTTTGGGTTTATTTTCTCTCCCAATTCAATACAATACCGAAACAGTTATTATTGAACGAAAAGTTTCACTCAAATCGAGTCATTTCTGACCAGAGATTAGACACAGACTTTTGATATTTATTTTCAATTTTAGTGCACTTTTTTATATAACAATCTTACGGACAACCAATCGATCGCTCAATTATTTTCAGTACTGACTTCTGTTCAGATAAATATCAGTTACTCATCGAAACACTAAATAAAGCCGACTCTCTATCCATTCCCTGCACTAGTCGTTAGATTTTCATTAACACAAAACAAATAATAGGAAAAAAGATCGAAAAACTTTGAAATCTTTGACGGTTTAGAAATTGTATTCAAAAGTTTGTCACATTTGTATTGTATCCTAGGTTACATTCATTTCAAGATGAGCTTGAGCAAAAGTAGCCCATATATTATTTGAAGGCAATAATTATTAATTATTAACATTTATTTATAGTTATACTAAAACCCATTGAGCTTGGTAGTTAATATTATTGTTGAAGAAGAGCACTTAACTAGAATTGACGCCCTTGGACACTTTATTGAAATATTTATATATTGTTTGGACTCATTAAAACTGTTTGCACTCAATTTGTTCAATCGATTCAGTCTTTTATTAGTATTTTAGATGAAAAGAGTGTTTTCTTTGGAATAGAATGCAATTATACTAATCTGGAATCGAGGAACGCCTCCCTTTCTCTCAAAAGAATGTTAATAATAGTTTCAATTATCGATCCCATAATGTGGTTCCTATTGATTGGGTTGTGCTCTCATCCAAACTATTTCTAATTTAAATGCATGACTTGGAATAGAGATGCATACTTGTGTTTGCTCACTCTTCTATACCACATTTGATCAAGTGCATTTAAAATGGGTTAGCTTTGAAAGCTCGGTCATCCAATTTGATTACTTATTTTCCTGGTTTATATTTGCTATAAATCTATTATAACGGATAATGGCTTACATCGAGTGATTCATTCGGTTTTGAATTATTTGTGAAATCATTTTGATATCAGAAATCCATTTCAATCCGTTTTATAGGAAGGAGTCTATAATTTGGGTATAAATTCGTATCGGAAGTTAACACTTGTTAGTGATTAGTGTCCGAAACAAATTTCCATAACAATAGGGATTTGATGTCTTCTGAGGGAAAGGAAGAACCGAAGACAAGAGACAGAGAAAAGAGCAAAAAAGTCAGACTTAATGTATACGCGATTTATATACAAGAATATAATGTAAGCGCAAAAACATAATGGCTTTACAAATGCTGATAAAAGGGAACTACTCTTTTCTGAGTTAGAATTTTGGATTCAGCGATCATTTTGTTCATTCGACTGAATATTTGATATCAGAATAGAATAACTCTTTCGCGAGTGAGCCGTGAAAATCGATTCCTCTCTGCTCTCCAGTAATAGGTGTCTAACATCTCATCTCAAAAGTCATGTTTTATTTCTTTTGCATTTCTCTCCTTTTCTTCGCAATTTCAGTCTATTATCGACTCTTTTGTATTAAGAATTTTGTCGTCAATAGAAGTGATGCGAAGAAAAGTCTTATAAATAGGATGTCGTCTTATATACGGCCAGAGAAAAAACGTCTCTCTCTCTCTGTTGATATACAGCACAGGGCTTTTCATGTATCATTATGTAGAAAAGAACATCAATGTCGGCGCGATTGCCTTTCCTCTGACAGTACCCCTCTTTCCTCTCATTGTGTTCTCTTATCTGTGTTTCGCTCGCTTTCAGTCAGTCCTGAATTGAATTGGAGTTCTTCTTCTTCTTTGACTCTATGTATGTCTGACTCTCATTCTGTTCAGTAGCGAAATAACGAATCGCAGTACAAACTGATTGACTCCGGGATAAGAGAAATAATCGAAAGTCAGATTTTCTGCTCTACCCTCAGCACTGGTCGATGGATTGTGTCGACATTCTCTCCCCTTCGTCTGCATTATTAGGAATTTAGTGAATGAATGCAGAGTTAGTCCCACTTTTTAGGCAACAACTCATACATACGTACAATAATAGGAGAGATACGACTCATCCCAATCGCATCGGAAAATCTCTTTCTCTGCTCACACTTTTGCACACAAAACACATTTAATGCGGTTTTGTTCTGTCGGTTATATATTGTGCTCTCAATGTTTTTTGCTGGGCGTCCACCCGTTCAATATTGGCTCTTAATAATAGTTTCCTATTTGTGTGTCAGAACACCACCACAACAGTTACTGGTCTCACACTCTATTCTATCTTTTATTTCAATTTTTTTTCAGTGATTGTCACACAAAACCATTCATTGTATTCAATATTCAACACATGTGTCCACTAATTAATGAAACAATTAGTGGTTTATTATTTTTTTTATTAAACTTTTGACTGAATTTAACCTTAAGTCTAATAAATTGTGATTTGAAGTCATCTCACATTAATATTCAGGGATTGTATTATCCGTTGAAAGCATTGAAAGCCAATCCTAACCCTCTATTAGAGAGACTATCGATCATTAGTTTGGAGAGGATTTCACTATTATTTTATTCAAATTGTCTTAAATTTGATTCTTAATGAATGTTAAGTCTGAAAATAGAGGGCTTTATCTGTTATTTATTGATATTTCGATCTATTGTTCCACTTATCAGCCGATGAGGACTTTTAGGGTGTTTTCGATTTTGTTTCTTCTGATCCAAAGTAGAGAAAAAATTTGATGGATTGTAGAGTAGATGAGACGTTAGCTTTTTGTTTCTTATGTTTGCCTTTGGCTTAAACCCCAAAAACAAATTAACTCCGGACTAATGACAATGATTTCGATGATTAATCTCTTTTCATTCCTCACTTTAAGACGGATTGTTGTCAATGAATGACAAAAATGTTTTCCCAATTAAATACATAATTGATGTCACAATTCTATGATATGACTCTTCAATCCATCTCTGAATTGATTTTTTCAAAATTACCGAAATATTTGTCCGAAAATTGTAATCTTTTCTAAACTTTTCTCAAATGTGTTATTCTTTTGGTTTTATTTGAGTAATGATAAGACAGTCACCGAAACTAAAGAATTAATAATTTTTGGTTTTATTTTAGACTTTTTTCAGACTCTTCTTTGACCCGCTTTTACCGATCGATTCGCCCATATATTTAATGCCCACATTTGAGCACATTTTGCACTTTTGCACATTTTCTGTGATAAAGTATATGTGATTTGTGTTCTGAAATCCTCAAAAAGGCACAGAATATTCTGAGCCCGAAGAATTGATTTCTTGATTTCATTTCTGTGCATAACTACCAAACTTTTTCTTTCTTCGCTTCCAAACTATTTATCAATACTTTTATTCATTTTGTTTATTATTATAAAACTTTTCATTGGCTTTCGAACAGAATTATATCACATTTGTCTCGATATTAGACTTTATATTGAGTTTCAGTTATAGAATACACAGAATATTCTCATATCAGTGACTTATTGACCGATAATATGATATAATGTAATGATATTTACTATAATAACTGTAATTCTACTAATATTTATCGGGCTTTCGCTGTTCGCAGAATAGAGCACAGAATGAGTCAATAGTTTGTATATAAGCGTCTGATCACAAATTACCGGCCATTAGGACTGGTCTTAAAAAAGGGAGAACTCATATCAGACTTGTAGTCGAACTCGAATTTATTGTCACAACTTTTTATTGAAATTGTGTCCAATGATTGGCTCTTTATTTGAATAAATACGAGATATTTGTATGAGACAAAAATCGAACCTGCCCTTGCATAATTGAATATAAGAAACAGGGACTGAATTTTTGAATAATCTCCATATCCTTAGAGCTCGAAGAGAGTAATGTTTTTGCAATTGATTTTGTTCTTCAGTGCAGTCCTCACGAGAAGAAATTCAAGCCTAGAATTGAGGATAACTTTTGTATTAATGTCTGTGAACTGAAGATTGGTTTCAATGCCTTATTTATAACAATATTATTCGACATTATTTAAGACTTGTTTTGATTCATTGTATTACTCGTTATTATTTCCAATTACATCCGTTTGGTATAAAACCAAATGAATGTATATTTCTGAGCACTGGCTGTTCCTCTCTTTACGAACAGTTATTATTCTTCCATAGTATTGGTTAATGTCTTATGTCTTACGGCTCTAAACACATATCAGATCCAAAGCTTTTTATGGACTTATATATGAGATTCTTGAATGAGTTTGAGTTAGGGTCGGAATCCCCCACTCTTCTGAGTGACACTACTATTCTTCATAGCGTTTTGATACAACTATTTCTGTCATTTATTCTGAATTGAGTTTTCATATATTAATTTTAATTTTCTTATTTAATTACTATAATTATATTTGTGCCGTAATTTTGTGCCTCGTTTTGCAGTATATTTAATGAAAACGAATGGTTAGAAACTCAGATGTCATTTAATGGCAAATCATTGATATACCAATTATTATCTCTGCCGGATGTGAGCACAGGTTAGTAATGGAAAAGTCAATTCTAATTATTTTCCTGTTGACTAAATTCATGTCCGACACAATACCAGAATATGCTATAGAAATACAGTGTTTAGAGATAGAGAGCACAGGCCTTAGATTTCGCTCTATAGCCTCTCAGTTTAGGCCTTCTGTCCGGAAATTTCAGTTATCTTTACATATTTGTTAGGCTATACTTCTATTAAAATGATTATTAGTTTAAAAGGATTGGATTCAATGCGTTTACTTATAATAATAATTGCATATAATTAGACATTAACTCACATTAGAGACAATACTATCGTATATTTGGTGACAAAATCCAGTTTTAATGTAATATAGAAATCATTTCGGAATAAAAGTTTCAAATTATTATTTTTTCACCAAAATTGAGATTTTCTTTAATTGTGTCGACATTTCAGAGATTTGATCTGATTTTTCAGATTTCGCTCAAATTATATGCAATAAAACAATTTATTGTCTTCACATAAAGCATACGCTAATGAAGGGCTTCGTTGGGCGAAACAACATTACGGTCTTGGATTTTGGTTGGCCCTAATCATACGAATTACGTGCGCACTTACCTGGCTCATTGATCATTATGATGACTGTGATTACCATCCATATGACGATCAGGTAAAACCATTTTAACCAAAACATAATCGAAATCGATATCCATTACGTTACTAAAGGACAGTATCTTTGGAACGTAAAGGGAGTGCTCTTAATTTTCATTCACAATGGGCTGTCATACTTTGCAAGCATTCTTATAGTACCCTGGTTCAGTTTTTCTATTTGGATATCCGAGGCAAAAAGTCATTAGATTAATATCGATATTGATTTATAGGCTCACATGTATAGAAATGTACTTGCTCAGCATAACGATTCCTTCTTTTACCATTTAAATGAGTTTCATATATTCTGTGCTGACCTTTAGTTTTATTCATTACCGGTGTTTACAGTATGTGTTGCCTTATATTATGTCAAATAGTTTTTCCGTCAATTCTTTGCCTTTACTTTTGGGGAGAGTTTTAAAAAGTTTAAACACAACAATAAATTGAGTAAAGAATTTATTGCGAATTGTTTCGGGAATTTATTGTCTTTCAGTGGACACACAATTGTCTATAAAAGTTTGCTGTCTTAAGCTGTTTCTCTGCATTTAGTGTTTGTCACATATATTCTGTGCCCACTATTATTCTTAGGGCAAACATAATCTTTTTATGTAATGCTTACCACAATTTTTTTGTGTGCGGTATTGACCGCCGCATTGTTATCCAGTCCAAATAGGAGAACAATTCAGTCCATACAAATCCTAACAGAGTTTTCTTTTCTCATTTCAAATACAGTTTTATTGATATTTTCAAAAAAATGAACTTTTTATTGGATTCGGAGTCGATATTCAATATTACATAAGAATCGCAATTCTATTGCTTTTCCGGTTTGAGTCTAATATCACTATTTTAGTGAATATTCATTGAAATCCAATTGAAATTCAATACATTAATGAGTTTCGGAAATTCTGCACATTTATAACAAATGACTGCTGAAAATAATGTGCACACATTTTTTGGCACAGAATATCCTTTCCAACAATTGTTTAGATAATAATCGGCCCTAATATTAGTGAAGATATTTTTTTGTTTGATGAAAATGCATAACATTTCAATCACTTAACCAAATAAATGGCTCACAGAATAGTCTCTCCCATCAAATAAGTTCAATAATATAATGAAAGCTTTTGCTCAAACTTTTCTCTCAGATATGCCTTTAAGTCAATAGAATCTCATTTAAAGTTAATTGAAATGAATCCATGGCTTCACTGGACCGGCATTTTGATTGTTTGCGACATTTTTCCTCTTATATTGAGTTATAATATCGAAAACTAAACTTTCGTTTCGAAGCGATGACTGGAATACCGATAAAAGTGAGTCCGAAAAGTTTGGTCATCACTTCACTAAATGACTGTCTTGTCATCCATTTTAGGGATGAAACTAATTGTTTTCCACACTTTCTCTTCGCTGTTATATAATCGAATCGTTGGACAAATTGTGTCCAAATGTCTCTCACTTTACCAAAAGTCACTCAATATTTGTTTTGATAAAAGTTTGAACCGTTAACGGACTGATAGGAGTCCAAAATGTGTGGGTCTCTCATAAAAAGACAGCACCAGTGCAATGAGTTATACCCAAAGTTATACCGTATTGTGATATCAACTTATTATATAAGAGTGGATAGAGTTTAGTATACAATAGATTGGATACGAAATTAAGTTTCTCTTCTGATCTATAGATATATTGGCTCTTTTGAGGCAAACTTTTTCAGCTCAGATAATGCAATGGCTCTCATATGTCGGGTGCGACTGATTGTGAACCAAAATTCAATCCAATTGTCCATTGAATGCGATATACATTGTATTATAAGAGAGAAAAGTTTGGCCATAAAATGAGTTGTTGTGGTGTCAATCACTGCGCCTCTCAAAGCCTCAACTCCTTTGCCATTGAATTCTGGCTTCAATTGTATTCCCGACTCAACAGAATCTGATTTATTCCGAACTATTTTCTGACAATAGAAATATTCTCACTTTAATTGCTTTCAAGTCTTCAAATGACACAAATGTTTAGTCGTTTTCTCAAACAATCATTAATTCCGAAATCAGTTCAAACTTTTTAACTTTTTTTTAATCATTTTATTATAAAAGATTCATTAGAATTGAGCAAGGTAACTAATGTATAGGACATAATTGTTGTTCACCTACCGCTCCTGTGGTTGTTAAAGTAGCTAGGTTAAAGAAGTCATACTTACAGCACATGAGAGCTTCAAAAGTGAGTTTAGTCTTCGAGAAGAAAGTTTTGGACAATTTTATTGAACTCTTCGGCGTATGTCATATGAATGTTATGCTTTCCTTTGGGAAACCTATGAAGTCTTGCATTTTTGATATTTTCGATCAGATATTGAGGGTGTTCTTTGGCCACGAGCGGGTCCTGATCACCATGCAATATTAGACACTTCTGAGTGATATTCTTCAGGTCTTCTTTGCAGATGTCCTCCAGTTTGCAGTAGTGGTCAATGAATGCGCTCCACATCTGAACGAAGAGTTGTTCGCCGTATAAGTCAATGAATCCCTGCTTTGCTTTTTGACTCCATTTGTCTAAGTCTTTGATATTAGAGATCAGTCTTCGGTCCTCTTCCGAGACGTAAGCGTTTGAACCGAAAACTACTAACTTTTGAACTGTTGTCTGATTGGTGGCCGACATAATCAGTGCAGTAATCCCTCCGTCACTCCAACCAAGAATAGAGTATCGGTCAATGCCCAGAGTCTTCATTAGTTGTGCGGCCATTTCGGCGTCTTTTCGGTAGAAATGGTTCCAATCCCTGTCAGGGGGTCTACTATAGCCATATCCGGGCGGATCCCAAGCTATTAGTGTGAACTTATCTTTACTAAAACCGTTCAATTGGTGGTTGAAATCAGTTCGTGTTGAGCCCAGAGCTCCGGGCAGTAATAGTAAATTGTGCTGTCCGCTACCCACTCTTTCATAGTGAATGTTAATGCCTTTTACCTCCACTTTCTGTCCCATTTGGACATTTCTTTTGCCAATTGAACTAAAATTGTGGCCAATTTTCGATAAAATTGGATCAGATTTATAGGATTTGTGAAATAATTGTCTGAAAAACATTGAAATTATGTGAAGTTTCGACAAATAAACAGAAATTACAAACAAATCCAAAGATTACAGAAATGATAATAAATGTGTAAATCACGTGATTTGTGACAATCAAACCAATGGTAACACAAAATTGCTTCAAATGACCGACAGATTACTCTTATGTCTCAAAAATAGTTTATATTCAAGTTTTTAATTAAAATCCAAGTTTATAATCAATTATTAAGCATGCTACTTTATGTTAATATAGCAGACAATTTAGCAATTCGTATGAATTCCTAAAAAGAATGAAAAAGTTATCATGATAGTTTTATTGATTAGTTCACTATGTCTTGAATGACCAAACTTAGCACTTTTTAAATGAGATAGCTCATTTAAACGGAGGAGAGTTATCGCAGTTAAGACAATATTTTATTTTCTTAAGGGTTGTGTCACTTAAGTAGATCCTGAGTCCAGTCATTGGAGTTGTTATCTATTGATTGTAGAAGATTTAGTTCACCGACTCTTCGGAGACTTCGGGAACCGATTGTTGTTGCGATACAAACAACTCTTTTATTACAATATTTAGTGTTAAGAAAATCTATATTCAGATTCAAATAATGACATTATATTGATATAAGTGTTTCCCTTATTATTATATTTGTTGTGCTGTGCATTCCGTTGTATTATAGCGCAGAATATTCTTTATGTGCTGTTGTGTTCACTGAAGTTTAGTGTCGGAGCTCAAGCTGTCGCACAGACTGTATATTATATTGGCTTTTGGTTGAACTTATTATTTGTGTGTCTTTTTCTGTGAGTCTCAATGTTTGACGTCTAATATTTCTTGTGATCACACAATAAAACTGTGGCTCATATACAGCCAGAGCGAAGGGACAGCACTAAGCGGCGCATAGAAACTGTGATGGAGCAGAGATATCAGACAATAATTGTGTGAAAGATGTGCTTCCAATGGATTTGCGTTATTATTATCTATAAAAATGTTTAATACAATTCCTATCCATTAATCAGTTGAAAGAAAAACTATTAATTCTTTTGATATTCTTTTTATTATTGATATTTTAGACGTTCACACAATTAGGGGAACAGTCGTCAGAGCACTGGTTGGCGCACTATTTGTCGTTAATATCGCCCAAAACCTTAATCAAAGTGATGACAACACTTATCTATACGGAAATGCTTTTACAACAATTACCAGTGGGTGACAGTTGGCCAGCGCTCGGACAGCAGGCCTTTCAGTCACTCCTAAGACTCATACAATGTTTTTCTTTAGGCATTTATTACTTTTATTGTCTTTATGTCCAAACCTGTGATTATGATTAGAAACGAGTCTAATGTTTATTGCAATCCAGAGATTAATTGTAATTATGAAAACCCATTGTTTTATATCGAATACTCTTTTTAATAAACACTTCAATACTTTCCCATATTCTCAATATTCAAAGCCTTCTACAGATTCCATCCCTCTATTTGGCGGACAACCCGGGTGAAACCAGTGCAGCGGTACCTCTCGTTTGAGGGGCTCTTAATTAATGAGAATTTGAAAATAAACTAATTCTGACTCAAAAGCTACTGAAAATGGAGCAAGGGTGATGAACATAGGGTTTGTATGCAACTGTTGAGTGAAATTTTGAAGACATTAATGATAAGAGATATGAATATACCGTATTACCTCGCAAACAGCTGCATGCCGGTATAAATGAATCAGACCATTTTCCAAAAATAGCATGTATGGTGGTCTACCGGCATGCCGG
>JAQIYB010000420.1:0-11802 GCA_034699325.1 Oribatida sp. Gr-Ori-00743 | reverse complement strand
GAGTGAATCACGAGAACGTGCATGCTCAATCAATTAGCAATGATGAGTATGACGTGGACGAGGGCTTTAATGAAGACTCATCATCGTCAATTACGAGTGGCAACAATTCTATTGTCTCCAACCTATCCTCAACCACTTCCTCGCCAACAGCGCCGGTATCGCCAATGCAATCACCGCGACTGAAGGCCATCGAAAAGCTGCTGACAATCAGCGGCCCTAACGGCTCGATTCGGGGCAAACGGAATACCGTCCGAAGCCGTATCCAAAGCTATAAGGATTTGATTAAATTAGCGGTAAATCCATTGAAACACTATTTTGTCCCAAAAAATCCCTCAATTACTCAATTAATTGACTCAAAACAAGACTTTCCAAAGGCGTCCCACTCTTTCCATTGTTGTAAATTAAGTGAAATATATTTGATTTAAGACTTAATTAACTTTAATTCAACGGTTAATTGACTTTTGATTTCAACTGAGAGAAAGAGTCTTCACTTAACCTAATATTTGATAACATTTCTCATACTCTGAGAAAAGTAATTATTAATTGTTTTTTCATTGAAAATACTTTTTTCAAATCATTGGAGGTTTTCATAACTCGTGGAGAGGGAGAGAGAGAGAGCCCATTATTTTCTGCATTGAATAGTAGTCAGGAGTAAAACTAGTGATAAACGCTTTGAAAACAAATTAAATTTCTATAAATATGTTCCCGAATAGTTTAAAACGGATTTCTTGATAGAGAATTATTTCCTATACATAGAAATGATAATAAGTTATCGGAGAGAAAATTTAAAGACAATTGGAAGGCATAAAACGGCCCAAACGGGTGTATATACTCGAAATTTTGATATAAATATAGATAACTTAAATTAGGTAGCTGATTCATGCTCAAAATTAAATAAGTTGCCAGCTTAATTCAAAGCGATCCATAATGATTAAATGTGCATGATCATTGGATAATTAGCAAGAATTCAATAAACTCTTGATTAGTGTATAAGAAAAACATTTATCATTTGTTTTCTAATCATAAGTCTTAAGACAAATGTCTATTCATTGCATAAATCACTGGAAATCTAATATTAAAACTGAAAACTATTACCAAAAAAACTTGTTATCAATCATTAGAGACAATAAACACTCGGTTTTGACATTAAGGACACAAATATTACTGTATTTGAAGTCAAGTCAAGTGTTTTGAAACTCTTGTATTAATTCACAAAAAAAGGTTTAATTAATCCAAAAACCAAAACACATATCAAAACCAATTAAACATTAGATTTAATCGGTTCTAAAAAATTAGGAAATCATTGCAATTCTGTGTCCAAATAGGATCAATGAGCTCAGGACTGTATATCCGTTCCCCCTTTGGTTATCATTAGTTTCAACACATCCATCAAATTTTGAATTTAATTAACATTTTTTTATGCAATTCCTCTGATTTATCGTAAATTATGACAAAACTCCTAATTTGTGTCTAAAATACTAAATCTCCTAATTATGTGCTCAGAGTTAATATGGAATAACCAGTCCTCAAAGGAGTAAGATCAATTCTTAGGATAAGATAAGAAAAGGTAGTCCTGAGTGACAGATAAGGCAATAAATCTAAACCGAAGCCAAAACTAATACTTTAAGGACACGTCTGATATAATTTGAGCCAAAAATTAGAGAAACCATAAGAAAAGCATTCAATTAATGACAATATTTTGCAACAAATAAATTGATTAATCATTTCGTTTCGACGAATCAAAAGCACTGAATATTTCAATTAAATTCAGAGTATTTTTGCTTTTATTTCCAATCAATTATTTTATGAAATCCTTAACCTTCTGTTGGAACTCATAATTTCATTACAAGAAATCAGTTTCTTATCATTTGATATAATTATTAGTATTTCAGTTGTTTTTAGTTTCGAGTCTTTTGATATCAAATACCTTTAAGAACCACTTTTTATGGGTTGCTTTGAGACGGATTCACATCCGTTTCATTAAATCATTCAAATCGTGCGATAATTGTATTTCAATTCAATCATTAACTCCTAAACTACGGATAAAACGGTTTTTTATAGCTTTTATTTTAGTGTCAAAAACAGTCAATAAGTCATAAAAATTCCTATCATTTTAGGCGATTGAGAACAGGAATGGGTTTCCCCATAGAATGGATCATTTTAAAATTACCACCAGAGTGCTTTTAGAATCTAAATCGTCTAAATTAATTTTTATTGGATCAAGGTTCATTTATATTCAATTAAAATCATGAAAGACATGCAAACTTTTGATCACTCATTCAATGCAAGAACCCATCAAATTATTCTACTATTCGTCAAATAAGGGGGGATTTTATTAGGTCCGACCCCAACACTGACCCGTAGGAAATGGATCGCATGAAAAACGGAATAATTTTCCGGTGCAGAGGAAAAATGTAAATTCATGTCAAGTCATAAACACATAACAAATAGCAATAAATAACAAAATTTCTGATTAACTAATATTTGCCAAATAATTGGCTTCACATACAGTGGAAGGCCTTCCCCTTTGGACTGACTGTAGTTTGAGTTTTGAGTGAATAGTCGGGTAAATCATAATTCCTGTAGTGTTTGACAAATATTTGAATACATTTTCGGCCTTAACCTGTGCTCAGGTCATAAAATTAATATTATTTTGTGACAAATCCCTGAAACGGATTTCATAACATTTTTATTGACTGTTATGTCAATGAGAGGTCAGAATCAATAAACACGACATCCCTATGAATGTGAATAAAAACAAAACTTTTATCTATAATTGAATTACTATTTATATACCCATTGAAAAGCAAATCCCATTACAAGGGATGTGCGAAAAAGGTTCTCCAAAACTGAATATCATTTATAGAGATCTTAAAAAATAAAGAAAATTATTTTTAAGATTATTTGAAAACAATTTTTCTTAACATTCCTTAGAATACATCGAAAGCAGACATTCAAAGGAATTATGAAAAAGAAGAACAAAATCTTTGCGTTCTGTACACGACTTCAATGGGTATTATTAAACAGATATCTTGTTTTAGAAATCTAATCTATCAAATCTATGTTGTTCTTGGTTGTTTTACAGGCATTATTCGCAACACATACGAAAATTGCCGGAAACTAAAGTATGTATTGAAGTGATTGACAGACATTTGTGTAGAAAATTATGGATTTATTCATAGAAATCACTCACTTTTTTTCAGAGCAATTCTCGTCCAGAATCTGATCCGTTTTGACGAACGAGACATTTATATTAATCCCAATTTCAAGACAGAGCTAATCGAGAGGACAAACGGCTCGTTCGACGTGCCCGCCCTCTTCGTTAATGGCAAGAGCATTGGCGTAAGTATTCCCGTAATTAACATTGTTTTTGAGCCGAAATATCTCAAAAATCTCCATAATATTCACGCATTAATTGGTTGGCAAATGATCTTAAAAGTCGAGTAAAAGTTGCAAGAGTTCAGTAAAATTAGTTAGGAATTCAAGAACTGAGAAATTACCGCAAGACTTGTGCTCATAACAAGAATATTTTAAATTATTTCCTCACTTCCTATACATTCAAATATCAATCAAATATCAAATAAATTGAGAAAATTCTAATGAATTTTTAATTATTTTTCTCGAAAAAAGAGATTTTTGGCCAAAAAATGGTTTAATTTAAGTTAAAAATAAGAAACTCTCAAAACATTTGATCGATTCGTTCAATAAATTTATAAAAACCTAAAAAAAGACCAAAAAATTACTCAGAAATCAATTTAATTGATTTTTTACGGAAAAGTCTTCAGATTTGCATAAATAAAATTCAGATGATTTAATTAAAGCCCTTTTTTCGTGCTTTCCTTCTGCTCCCTTCCCCTCATTTCCATAAAACTATCTCCTCCTCCCCCCGATGGCTGTTATGATAGCCTGTCCATACCCACACCGCACATAATCTTTAAATAGCACTTTCGGAGAGCCATAACTTCAAAATTAAAATTCAGGTGTGATTTAGTAGTGATATGCAATCCTTTAGGTTCGCTCTCATCCATCGGGAGAGTGAGCACAGGTCTCGATCGTTCACTCTCTGAGTAAACCCATTCCTTATTCCGCATTCCTTGACTTTAATTCATAAGAAACCCATTTTATAATTGAATTAATATCTTCTCAAATATTTGTCTCATAACTGAGTGAATGAATTAAAAATTAAAACCAATTCAACGCATAAAACGAGTGAAACATTAATTCAAAACATTAAATGATTTGCTTTTTGAGAGACATATCCATCGATGCGAACCATAAACACAAAACTCAACCGAAAAGACTGTGTTTTACAGACAAAAGCAAAACAAAAATCTCTTTTAAAGCCTTTTTAAAAATGTTTTTATTATAATTCCAAATCATATAAAGGAATACATTGACTTAGGATTTGAAGGTTCACTCGAGAGGTACCCCAAAAATGCTTTTGATTTAAGACTTTATATAATAATAATTAATAACTCATTGAATAGTAAAACAGTTTTTCTAAAAGATTTTTATTACTTATGGTTTAGTCAAACATTTTGTTGTTTTTCTATTAAAATTGTGAACTCATTAGGAAAGACGAAAAAATAGTTGATTACAAATTGACCTCAAACTATATCAGGCAAAAAAATTGACACAAATCTACCTCAAAGTGGTTCCCTTCAGATGTGTTAATACCATTGATATCCAGAATTTGTATGATTTATGAGAGATAACCAAGAGGTCAGTCAGGGATGTCCAAGAGCAAAGAAGATGCTCATGGATCAGTTGGTGAGGTCAGTTCATTACTAAGTGCGTTAAACTCTCCCAAAGTCTGCTAGGTGGTCTAGAAAACTACAGAGGATAATTGTGGGAGCTTGCTAATAAGCCCAAGCTCATAATTAGATCAGATGATTGATCAAGTGGGAATTGCATGAGCATTGAGCAAGGATAATTATGAATAATCAGATGCGTATTAATTAAATTCTCTTTTTGCTTGTCTCTCTCAAAATTAGAGCTTGGACACCTGCGAAAAGCTAAATGAGTGCGGACAACTGAGCGCCCTATTGGCTAGATTCAAGTTGCTGTCCAACTCTGGCAAAGTATGCGAGTGCTGTGGCGGCACCAAGTTCATTCCCTGTCAGGCCTGTAACGGATCCACCAAATCACAAGTACACCACTTTGTGTCCGACTCCATATCACTGAAGTGTTCCCAATGCAGACGAACCGGAGTACAGAAGTGTCCCAAATGTTACACAAAAGCCGCTCAGAATAACAACAATGAAAACACTGTTAGTTATAATCAAAGTTCACTAAAATGAAAATTATATACAATTTTAAGCAAATTATTATTTTTATCGATTCTTTTATACCATAAAACTTGTAAAATAAGAGAACCCTTCGGACAGTCGACTAATGAACTATCCTCTAATGTAATTAAGTTTTGATAAACCATTTCCTGTGCCATTTTCGGCGCTTCCCATATATTAAACGAGAGTTCATATGAATTAAAAATAGTTTCTTAAAATAGAGTTCGTATTAAATGTGAGATAAAAAGTGTTATAATTTTGTCGATATTTAACTTTCAAATCGATTTGTAACCACTTTTTCGCTCAATTTATTGATAAGAAAAATAAAATCATTTAATTGTTTGCATAAAATTAGTCCACTTTTGATGGAAATGATGGATAAGTCGCTAATTTTTGAGACCAAGAGCTTAATTACTAAACATTTTATTTGATAACAAAAATCGAGTCATCCCTCGAGTGAAGTAAAGGGTTTGATGACTCGGAAAGACATCACAATTTTTGGGTCATTTACTCATTTTTCAGCCGATTATTGGCACAGAATTATTCGGTTCTAATGAGAAAACCACTGAATATAAAAGTGTCGAAAATTATTTATAAATACATTTAAAAACTGATTTCCACAAAACACCACAAAAACGAAGGACCAGAACTCAATTGAATTGTAAAAGTTGTGCTTTTTTTTAGTTCAAAGAGTATTTTTCTCTTTTTCAGAATCAATTATGTCTTCAATAGATCTTAAAAAACAGTTTCGATTGAAATTTCATTCTTTCCTCAAAAGTAAATGTATTTTCTATGAGTTATATGAGAAAAAGCGGTCTATAATCAGGTCATAAGACTAAGTGGTATGAAAGACCTATTGGAAAGGCCTATAAAAAACCAGTGCTGATGCCTGCGCTCAGCACATCGATGAGTTATTAAAGACAAACAAAATATGAATTTTAATCAACGGGTCATCAAAATTATAGTTCGTATCGAAAAGCAGTGCAAAAATTTAGGACAAAATCATTGAATTTCAATCAATTATTTTTTGATACAAAATATTGGATATAAATAGTGAAGTGATTAATGAAATCCCAATAATTGGTTTAACTTTTGATATGAAGTGCAGGAAAGTCACGACTTTTTCTTAAGAGCTAATAATACAGACAATAGTAAAAGTAAAGCAAATTTTCAAATAAATAATTCATTAGTTTTCCCATTAATTAAAGTAAAAAACTTTGAGAAAAAATTAATAGAAATGTCAGTAAATCTCAACAAATTTGTAGTATTTTTGAATTTTCTCTGAAAATATGCAAAAATTTCAAAATTAAAGAGAGAGAGAGAGAGAGAGAGAGAGAGAGAGAGAGAGAGAGAGAGAGAGAGAGAGAGATGTGATCTCGATTTTCTTGATAAACATTTAGTATCGAAACCAATGTTGGCTCTGAGGAACAGTACTTGAAATACCTGTCCATATATTTAGAGGAAAATTGAGGTAAAATTGAGATAATTAATGGTCAGTCGCCGAAGACATAGAACCTATTCATCATTTTCTAGCCTATCATTTGCTGTCAATAGAAAGGAAGGCCCGAAAAGTCAGGTCACGATTCAAATTGTTTGTAAGGAAAAAAGATTTTGTAGTTTTCCGTTGACTTAGATTTTAGTCTAATTTATTGTTCTTAGATATAGAGAGCATCGATGGGACAGAATAGCAATTATTTACGGATTCCGAACAATTATGCGCTCCGTATGTGATGGCATACCCGAGCTCTGCATCGTATGTCTGAGCAAATATTTCCGCTAAAATCCTGAACTAAATAACGATTTTAATAAAAACTGTTTTCTTAAAAATGTTCTCAAAATTTGATTTTATTTTTTTAAACTCAGAATTAGAGCCGAATTTTGAGATAAAATTATGAGAAAATCTCTTATTTTTAGTTCAAATTTGGTTTTTCTCATTCAAAAAGCGATATAATTATCAAATGATTTATTAGTTTCTAATCGTTTTGTGGACAAAAAAGAGATATTTTCGCTGAAAATTCAAATTAAACACAAGTTTTATATAAACGCAGAAAAAATTGAATTTGAATTTAATGTTTTAGATATGATTTGTTTGATAAGTATATGAATTACAGGCAATAATTACCAAGATTGCACTTATTTATAGTTGATTCCAGGTCATATTTAGCATAATTATCTAAAATGCCCTGGGTAGAACCTCAACAAACATTATTATAAATGAAAGTAAAGTATTAAAAGTGTTTTATTAGTTGTAATATGAAAGTACCAAGTTATTAGAAGTTAGCATGGTGATTATTGAATTCAAATCAAAGATAAGTGAGCATGCAAACCTCAGATCCTATCTTTGCTGCGGAATATCCCTAGAATTTAGTGCTTTTTGTCTAAAATTTCGGTAAATTTGTTGAATTGCTGTCAACTGATTGAAAGCCATTTGAAAACTGAGTCTTTCTGTCGACTCTTCCGACAAATCACTGATATATTGTTCACAATTAGAGACCAATTGATGCAAACACTCGACCAAATCATCACTGAATAGCACTTCATATGCAGAACTGGTGGACAGACATAACATTTGACTGATTAGAGTTAAGGCGGCCGACAGAGCGCCCGCCCTATGAGTCGATGAGATTATATAATCGACTGATTCGCCGAAAGAGTCCAAAATATATCGACGGAAGAGAACTAATAACTCATTTCTGTTGCAAATGAGTTGAGTTTCGCAGAAATTATTGTCTGAAAGACTCAATGAATGCAAACAAAGCCATAAATAGTCTAAGAATTCAATGTTTTCCGAGTCTTCGGCCAAAAGTTGATTACTGGCGTCGACCACACATTTGACGCATTCATTTCTGGTGTCGAAGGAGAGCCACAACTGTGCGATACTGTCCTCCAAATACAGGATTTTGTTTATAAGTTTGAGTTCACTCTTCAAGAGATCACAATTCAGACAATTTTCAAACGAGAAGTGAATCGTTTGGAAGAACTGTTCGTATTTATCGCGAATAGTGGACACCCATAAGGCCTGGACTTCAGTATTGCTCAGAGATATACTCAATATTCGAAGTATTTGTATAACAAAAGGTGTGTCCGAAGAACTCAACGAATCGATCACTAATTGTCTGTAAAATTAAAAATAAAATTCAAATAAAATCAATGATTTGATAGTAAAGTACCGAAAGTTCTGTCGATTCCCTAAATTGAGACAAATATCCCGATTGACGGCAATATTGGCCAAAATTCCGGCACTTATTTCCTAAAAGACACAAAAAATCGGTAAATGTCCCCAAGAAAGTGATAATTACTGCAAAACGCGGAGAATTTGTCCGAATTATAATCGTTTCAAACAAATCGATGGCTTTGTTTTCACTGAGGAATGACATCACGTCCTCATTGGCCGACATATCCCACAGAATACAGAGCTCTTCCTCTGAGTGTTCATCCAATTCGATGGGCGAACGGATGGCATCAGAAGAGCCGTCATTAGAGTTGTCTTCGCTGTTAATCAACTGAGAAACAGATCCAAAGAATTAGAAACTAAACCAAAACTAATCCAAACATTACTTTAATTGTATTCATAAGTGTATTAAAGAGGAAGTGCTTCGAGAAGACAGTGTCGCCGACGGCGTCGTCGTCGGGTGTGATCTCTTCGCTGCCGTCGGCCATCGGTTGATCTAAACGGTCATCGATGGACACATTGTTGAGCTGTTGGTTGAGATCACTATTGGATCTGTTATTCTCATTGTCCTCCACTTTATTATTCATTTTTTTTTCGGTAAACAAATCAAAGAATTTCTAGAATTTTGAAATCAAAACATTGTTTTGTTTACACTTTTCATATGAGACTCAATCTTAAGCCACGCCTTATTTTTTGGCGCAAAAGTTGACTTCTATTCACAAACAACATACAGATCCTAAAATTTTTCAAATCCTTGGGGGGATTTTTGAAATTCTCCTTGGCGTTCTTTAAGCAAGATCAATTTAATCGGTCAAATTTAGGTATAGTGGTTAAATTAGGTGTTTTTAAAATTATGCTAGGTGCAAAATTGTTTATTTATGTATTAATCCCTTAAAACTTAATGAACATACAAACTGTAACTATTTGATACTTGCAAGTTTGATTACTCCTAGAAAATCTAATTTTAAATATTGGCGAAAGAGTTACAAATCGATTTGAAAGTTAAATATCGACAAAATTATAACACTTTTTATCTCACATTTAATACAAACTCTATTTTAAGAAAATATTTTTAATTTCACTCTGATTTTCATAAGTAAATAGCAAGTACAAATTATTGACCATATATAATTAGATCAAAAGTTAAAGTTACAGCTTGTAATCAATAATCAATAATAAAGTAATCAAGCACAGTTAACCAAGCAAATGTGTTTCTAAAGTTATAACAAATTTATAAAATAAGAGTTTATACAAATTACTAATTGAAAAAAGTTATCATGCTTCTTTTTCACCAATATTTGAAATTATATTTTCTAGGAGTATTCAAACTTGCAAGTACCAAATAGTTACAGTTTGTGCTTCATTAATAGTTTTAAAGGTTTAATACGTAAATCAACAGTTTAGCACCTAGCATAATTTTAAAAATTCCTAATTTAACCACTATACCTAAATTTGATCAATCAAATTGATCTTGCTTAAGGATCGCCAAGGGGGATTTCAAAAACTTGTTTTAAATTATAATTAAAAAATATTTGATTTTTAGTTTATGTTTGAAAATCATTTGTTTTTGAGTCAATACATACTTTACTTAACATTTATTAAATAACCTTGGATATCCACTCATACACTTATATGTTGCCATTAACCCCACAAATGATAAGATAATAAATTAATTTCATTTATTTCTTATCATTTGATTTGAAGACTGAGACAAATGTTGAATAAATCAATAAATTTTGAGAATTTCTTCCATTCATTTGAATCATAAACTCATTCATTCAGTCCTTCAATAGTATGAGTGAAATGTCTGACAAAGTGTTCAATGAATACAATGATAGGAACCATAACTTCAAAGACATCAATAAAATGACACAAATACCGGAATTGGATGTAAGTTCACTGTTGTCCTATGAATTGTCAAAGAGTACATCAGAGGAGGAGATGTCACTGTCGTTCGTCGGGTGCGGATTCCTTAGCTTTTATTACTTGGGTGTCAGCGCCTGTTTGCAACAATACTCACAGACCAATGAGAAGACAATTATTTGTGGGGTAAGTTCGGGAACTGTGGCCGCTTTGGCCCTGTGTTTGGATTTACCAATAGGTATGTGCAAAAAAATATTCAATAATTAGACTAATCTTGGCCAATTCCAAAATTCTAATCAGGTTTAAGGGCTTATTTTGGGAATACATTAGAGATTAAAATTGAATGTCAGAAATGATCTAAAAATTTAGACCAAGTAATAGAAAGTTTCGTTTTAGTTTGAAAATAACCTAGCCTATCTTAACATAACCAAACCTAACCTAACCTAACTTAACCCAACCCAACTCAAACCAACCCAACCTAACCTAACCTAACCCAAACCAACCCAACCTAGACCATTTAGGAATTCGCATATATGATTAGGCTAAATAGGAACACACCTAACCAAGACCATGGCTTAAGGAACTACCCTAGGTCACATGTTTTTATTTTAAAATTAACGATCTACTTTGTCCCTGGTCTAATCTCAGATGAGAGCACTGAGGCAATGTTGGAACTAGCAACTAAGATCAGATCAAACCCACTGGGAATCCCGGCGCCTAATTACACCATGCACCATATGATCTATGACCTATTGATGAAAGTATTGCCCGATGACTGTCATAGGAGGGTCTCCGGGCGGCTGTATATCAGTGTCACCCGAGTCAGTGACGGCCAGAATGTACTCATCAGTGAATTCGACTCCAAGCAAGATCTAATCCGGGTAATTTCGCTCTTTTAATTTACCAAGCTTAATTTATAGCACTCATAAACTTTCTTTTCAAAGGCAATCCAGTGCTCCAGTTATATGCCATTCCTTTCTGGTATCTCTCCTCCAAAATATAAAGGAATAGCATATATCGACGGCGCTCTCAGTAATAATTTGCCCAAAATAAATGAGAACACCATAACAGTGAGCCCCTGGTCGGGAGAGTTCGATATATGTCCCATGAATGACATTTCACTGCCCCTCCATATAATGTTTTACAGCCAAATGATAGCACTCTCGCCCTCAAACTTCTACCGAATGACACAAATAGCATACCCGCCCCCTTGGGACGGCAAGACTATGCTCTGGCAGCAAGGCTTCAACGACACCCTCCGCTTCCTATTGAGAAGTAGTGAGTAATCCCTTAAAATTTGTGTCAATGTATTAAAGTTTTAGTCCATTAAAGAGAGAATTTCCTGCACTCAATGCTTGTCCATTGGGGCGCCGTTTTCACCGCCTGAAGACGTAGAAGAGGATAAGCAGAGCTGTGATTCCGGATGTGACAGTACTTCTCTTAATGATGAGCGACACTCAGCCATCAAATGCACAGAAT
>JAQIYB010000419.1:0-11804 GCA_034699325.1 Oribatida sp. Gr-Ori-00743 | reverse complement strand
AAACATTTTTTATTCATTTCAGTATCTTTTGAGTGAATTATCATTGAAACTAAACCTGACGTTAGAGAGTGGGCTCAAAATTCTTCATAACTTGGAAAGTGTTTGAGAATTCCAGTAAAGAAAGGCTTTCCGTAAGAATTAATGCTTTGAATGAATGAATTAATGATATTTCACTTAAATCTATATATTATTTATTCAATGAAAAACACACTCACTATAAAGAAAACCAGTCTTTACTAAAAGTGAAGTTTAGTTAAGTTTATAAATAATTATTTTCTACTTTCCCACTAAAAGGGCTCTCCATTAGAGCCCAGAATCCATAACAAGTGAACGCCATTTAGAAAATTATTACTATTTTCTTAGAGACCGAAATTTAGTGTTAACTTAATTACAGAGAAATTTTTATACATTTATTTCTAAGTGAATACCCATTCACTGGATCTGAGACTAGAGTTGAAAGAACTTTCAGCCAAATATATACCGGAATTACATTTGAATTAAATATTAAACTAATGTTTAATCAAACGAATCGCTAGAATTTCACTTAAGAATAGTTGATAGCATAGGACTGTGAATCCCTTTCCTTTATTCTGCAAATTATACATTACTCCTAAGAATCCAAACTAATTTTCATTTGTCTGGAAAGACATCAGTTTTAATGAGAAAACTTTCAAAATTGTTATTATTTTAAAATTTTATTATTAAAAGAAGATTATTATCAGAAGTTTTGTCTCTAAACCTATTAAACAGGATTTTAATGAGATTTGCATTGAGTCGGAAAACTTTACATTTAATGTCTTTCTCCGATTCTGTCGGTTTTGTCCGGAATTTAAGTTCAATTCCAAAATATGTTCATTAAATCTCTCATAACTAAGAGCTAAGAGCACAGGAAAGTCATAAAATTTGAAGACTCGGCACAACTTTCCCTTAAAGTGATGCTATTTTTAAGGTTGGCCTAAAATTTTACTAAACCTTTGGTTAATTACATTTAATAAATCAAAGTTTAGGTTAAATCAATTGATCGCTTGTTCTTTAAAATTAACTAACTTTTGGTAAAAAGCAATTATTTTTGTTATTCTTTGAGATTATTATTAACTCGATTTGAAGAGAAAAAATCGTTCAAAACTTCATTATAGATCAGAAGCTCTGCCTTTTAGACCGATTACATCGAATGATAGGAGGAAATGCTCTAGCTCTTTGAGCCATAATTCCAGTTCAATTGACACATTGTTTCGTTATATCAGATGCAATGAATTGGATTCGTTTATAGCCTTTAGGCAAAGGGCATAGCATTGGATACCAACCCTTACGACTAAGTTCTGTGTTTCACATAATGTGTTTGTTTTCTGTCGTCAAATCTGTGTTTCACTAAAAGTTTTATTCGTTTGGAAATAAAATTTTTTGTCGATTTCTCCGCTTTTTTTAGAATTGTTTGAAAATGAAAGACAATATCTATAAAAACAAAAATGGATTTTCTTTTATTACCGATCAATAGGAACGTGAAAAGGCATTAAATCGTCCGCTCCTTCACATGTGATAATGTATTATGAGAGTAGCCAGGCAATTAAAATCAAAACACATACTTATCCGGTGTTGTTTCATTTTTTGAACCATTATTCAAATAAATCGAATTTTATTTTTACTTAATTGAGGTAGTACACTTTTCGATAATTTATTGCTCAATTCCTGTACTGGAATATCTGATTTTTGGACTCAGGGTAATTTCGATTTAAAATACTTGATTTCCGGTAATTTATCAAACTTTCTAATAAATGTGAAAAAGTTCTCGTAATTCACATAAAAGCACATTTGATTCGCCTGAGAGCCTGGCTTTCCCTTAAATCATATTCTGGAGCGTAAAGAGTTTATGTGTGTCTCTGAGGCATAAAGTGTTATATTTTGTCAATTGCATCGCTTTCCACATATTTTTCATTATATGGTCATTATTGCCATTATTGTCATTGACTTTGCTTTCATTATTATAGTTTTTCTACCACTTTTCACACATTCTCTCTCTCCCTATCCATCTCTCCCCATTCATCACAACAGAGGATATGATAGGAAAGAAGAGTTTTGTTAATATACGAGTCTTATTAATAAATGTTTTTATGTCGCGCCAGAAGTCATATGTATTTGACGTGAAAAACATCGCTTAATTGTGAACTTAATTTTTTCGGACAAACCATAGCATGAGATCCACTAAATGTGATGTTTCTCTGAAACAGACATTAGACTCAGTTTTTTCTTTTCTTGTGTTTTGGGTTTGGGTTCAGTCAATAGTTGGCGTCAATTAATTTTAATTGCAGGCCTCAATTGTTTCAGATATGAAGCCATAGTGGGAAAGCCCATAATGGAAATCGCAAATGAAAAAAGGGAATATTTTTTCGCCCAGTTTTGGCTCAAATAATTCACTCTTTCAATGGTTTTATTGAATTCACAAAATAATTACTGAATTAAATGAATATTGAATTTAAGGTTTTGACAATAATTGGCAAAAAAAAAGATCAAAAACAATACAAAAGAGAGACTCAATTAGTTTGAATGAAAGCATTTAATTGAAAAATCGATTTTCGGCACCCATTCAGTCAATGCCTCGAAATTTAATTTCAATTTTTGCTTTTATTTCTGAAAATAAGCGAAACAAAAAAGTAATTAGTATTTAACAAATGATTTTCGCCCAGATTTCGACTCAGCCTTACATTTAATGTCTCAATATTTATGGTAATTTTGAGTTTAATGAGAAAATTAATTGAATTTCAATAAATTATTTGAAATATCATTTGAATTAGTCTTTGATTTCTAATCCAAAACGACATTTCAATTACAGCCGACGGACTAATTAATGAACAAAAGGCAATGAAATTAATGCAACTCTCGATATTAGCCGACGAGGAGTCGGAGCCCGCTATTCATGTTGTGGCCGAAGAACAGGTAATACTCGAGCTCATTAATTATTATTAAGCATGCTTATTAATAATAAATTAGCAGAAGTAGAGGCGGTATTGTCATTATTATTGAATGTCGACCTATTCTTTGTGTGTCCGTCCTCTTAGGGTAAAGCCGTACTTCCGTGTAATGTGAGCCGACCTCTCAACGACTCCATTGATCTGATTCTATGGTTTAGAGGCGACTCCGAGACAGCCGTCTATTCACTGGACGCCCGAAAAGCAAACGGAATACAAAGAGCCAAACACTTAGTGAGCGATGACCTGAGCTCTCGCGCCTACATTGACATCACCGGAAAGTAAGGATCGGCAAAAAATTATTGCCAGACATTAATTTCGTGCCAATTATGACAGTTGTGTTGCTTTGAGTGCTTTGACTTTTGTCTGTCCTTAAATTGCAACGCATTTGTTCTGTGCTTTGGAAGGCATTCACTCGCCATTAGTATATCAATGCATTGAAATATATTTGATATGAGAAAGCAATACATTTATAGAAATAAATATATTTTATGTAATAATAATGAAAATGAGTGACATCTCAGTCGACGATAATAACAGTCATAAAGAATGCTCTGAATGTTGGAAATGCAATCAAATTTGAGTCCAGAGGTGTTCCCATAAATCGTTGACAGTATTCCCGATTAGAATTTTTCATTCAATTTCTATTTTTGTGTCGGCTCTCCTTTGTATAGATTTATTGCTAGTTTATATACAATCGACGAATGAAAGAGAAATTCCACAAATTTTTTATAGTGAGTGATGACGATTAGGAATGGGGTTAGGAATTGAAGCCCAGAATATTTTGTTTCAATATTTTTTTGCTTTCGTTTTACGAAAAAAAACAATTATATAATAAAAGATACTTTCAAAATATAATTGGATTCTGCAGGAACCATTCCACTAATAGCCTTAATGATTGAAAAAATTTTCAATTTGCTCAATTCAATTATTGTGACAAGGCAATATAAATTATATTCATCAGATTATTGGCATTTTTCGATAGATTCTATGAACAAAGAGTTTTTATTAGATTTAGCAAGCTCATAAAGTTTCAAATTTCATTAGAAATTCCTTTGAATTATGGCTCTTTTTCTATTTGCTGGGATGATAGGGATGATAGATGAACCTTCATTCAATTACCCGGGAATTGCTTTAAATTCTGAGCGCTCAGAATTGAGCTACCAGAATTATAGTTATCTTTGTTCTTGCTCTTTTTGGAAACTATTAGTGAATTTTTAGCCAAGAATTTAAATAATGATAAATATTTCCAATTTATCTCTTCTAACATTTGTTATCTCTTCTAAGGATCTATTTCTTACATATATTATATTTGAGACACTTTAAGACGAATGCCTCTCAAAGTCAAAGAAAGAATAAACCCCTGCAAAAAATACTTTCAATCCATTGATTTTATTAAAGAAACATGGCCCTCTGAACACTTTGGGGTGACATACCTCTCCTGTCATACATATTATGCATGTCTAGTGAGCCGACACTCTATTGAACTTAAAATTTCAATAGAATATCGATTCGCGTTTCAAACTATCAAAGCATAAAGTATTTGATTTTTATGTCCAAACGAAAAGAATTTATTGAATTTATTTTGAATTCTTTTGTCTCAATTGTCTTTCAATTTTCAGGCCAACAGCCCTCGTCGTCGAGTCAGTGAAGGGTAAGCCCTCTTCTCATACATCAGTAATACAGCACTTATAGCTCTGTCCTTTCAAATCTCAATATCGACAAAAAATGTTTTGAGAAAATTATCACAATTTTTCACACAATATTTCTTAAGTGTTTCGGTGTCTGTCCTCACAATAAATCTCAGTATAATTGTGAGGCAATTGTGAGGCAATCAATTACTTTTCATTTCGATAATAAATATTTGCTTTTCTCCTCTATTTTCTGACATTTTATTTTTGATTCACTATTTTCTGTCAAACGATTTCGGATTCATTTTTCATAACTGTTTTATAGACTATTAATAGTATTTTCAATAAATAATTAATCAAATTATTGTTTTTATTAAATGTCAGAACTGTTTGGCTATAAGTCAATCAAATGAGAGGAAAATCATTTCTTAACTATTTTTCAAACATTGAAATCATTAATTGGTTTCTAAACATTTGTTTTCTGATATTAATTTCGTGTAATTAGCGGCAGATATCGGCGAATATAAGTGTCGGATAGACTTTCGAAAGGGGCCGACACAGTACAGGACCGTTCTTCTCGACGTAATCGGTATAAACATTATATTTTACTTTAATTATTGTTATTCTGTATTTGTTTTACTATACGTTTCGTTAAATCGTTATTTTCTTATCGTTTAATTGATTTGTCTTTCAGTGCCTCCAAAAGAAGTGATAATAATGGACGAATACGGCCAGAGATTGCGTGATCCGGTCGGTCCCTTCAATGAAGGCGCTCATCTCACTGTGATTTGCGAGGCTGAAGGCGGTCAGTACTCTTCACTCTTCACTAAACGATATACAAAATTTTAGAAATGCTTTTATCACATAATTAGTTTGTTTGGCCCCAAAAGCCAATCAAATCAATTCAAAGTGCCATGCTAACAATTTCAAATCGATTTTATTAAAAGCACTGATAGCCTAGAATTGAAGCTCTCCCTTAAGTTGACTTTATTTACATTAATTAACGTGGATGAGTCTTAATTGGTTTAACTCAATTAATTTAATTTTTCATTGAGTTTTGCAATCAATTCCTCTGAATATAAAAATTTTGAACTAAACTTAATTTCTAGGCTTTCATTAGGGATGAGTCGAATAGTCTATTTTGCAGGTTATAAAAGGGGGTAATTATTCTTAAAACTTAGGTAAAAATTGCGGATTGAGATAAAATATCGAGGGATCAAGGCGAGATTTGCCAATTCCTGCTCAGATGCTTTCCCTCTCAAATTTCAAACTTAGATTAGTATTCATGGTGTAGCCCTAGGTAATCTATAGTTTTCATTCTGGTTTCATTTTGTCGATTTTGTATTCATTACACCCGAATGGATGACCTTTTCTTTGAATGAAACCCAAAAGGGAGTGAAAGTGGGGTTAAGTGAAGAAATGTTTAATAAAACAAACTTTTTGCTGAATTTGTGATATTCTCAATAGAAATGTATTATAAATAAGAATTTATTCGGAATTTTGAGAAAAGTCGAGTCAAACAAAAGCATCAAAATTCAGACATTATGCTGTGCTTCAGTGGTCGCTGTTTTGTTTGATGTCGAAACGATCTTTTGGCTCAAATTCAGCGAAACCATTGTATTCTTGCCATAAGTCTTCTCTTGACTTTCATTTTTCACTCCATTCGTCGTCTGCTTTGAAATGTTTGCGTCAATCGACTGACCATTTTCTGATTGTTCTCCTAATCTGATGGACAACCCTTTCAGTGGACTCCTAAGAACTTCTGTTTTGACAGACCCTTTTGAAATGGCTTTTGGTTTTGAGGTCGAAGTGTTCTGAATGGACACAATTTGACTCTGATTGTGATTGTCCACAATTAAACCTCTATTACTCTTCGGTGAACTAAATTCTATCGATTGAGTCGATTCTTCAGTGCTCTCATCACAACACCACCAAAACATTAACCATAATATGATAATCAAGAGAGCAATGGATATAATACTAAGGACTGGTATCGAGACACTGTCTGAAACGTTGCTAAACTTATCTTGCACTAAATTGTCTTCGAGTAGAAAATTTGATTTAAGTCTAGAAAAATAAATAAGATAATTTAATTACAGATATCCTTAATGTAGAGCTCCTGAGCCGCCAGTCTATCCGCTGATGATATCAGACAATAAATTGCTAAAAGATTTGCAGACATTATCTGATTTACTGCGGAATTCAGTTAAGAAATTAGATTCAAATAATTTTAATTTTTTCTGCATTTTCTCGTGAATTCAGTTGTAATTCAATTCAGACAAACATTTCTTAGATTTTATTGATTTGAGTCTCATTTTGTTGTCAATCAATTTCAACTTCGATGGACTTAAGTACTAATAATTTGCTCGGTCACAACCATTTGCTGTGACGAGTCTGAAGACGAATCACTTATTAAATTGAATGTAAATCCGTATCCATTGACCAAAAAGATTGAATCGATTTCCCTTCAAATACAGTCTCAATAAATACAAAATTAATTGATTTAAAACTTTTGACAATACTTTTCATTAATTGTTTAATAATTGACTGAACAGGAAAACCGCGACCGACTATCCGATGGCTTAAAGACAATCAACTGCTGGATGACTCCTGGATTGTCACACCTCAGGGAATTGTGCGAAACGAATTGGTCATAACCCGTCTGTTACGCACAGATCACAAGTCGATCCTTACATGTCAGGCCTCCAACTCTAATCTTACAAAAGCAGTGACTGCAAGCATTACATTAGAGTTGAACTGTAAGTCAAAAACTAGCGGACAATCACTTTGTTCCCCATTTCTTACAGTTTTTATGGCGTTTTTCACTTTATTATACTTTTGTTTAGTTTTTTCGGACGATTGAAATCCTCTTCACATAAATTGTTTTTTCAGTCCTGCTTTCTATCTATTCTCTCCCCTAAACCATAATATCTTATATAAAGTAGTAAACACTTGACTGATGACCAAGACTCTCTCTCTCTCTCTCTCTCTCTCTCTCTCTCTCTCTCTCGCATAAAATTTGAAAGAATGAATAATTTTGTTGTCATTCATCACACCTTTTATTCAATGATAAATCAATGCATTTCTCTCACTATTGTATAGTATTGTTAAAGCACTCCATTCGCTCAGTGTTTGCCTCCATTTCTCATCGATATCTCATTTCTATCTTTTTTTGAGTTTTTGAATTGAGTCTACACTTAAGAGGATATTTGGAGCAACTCATGAATTCAATCATTCCTTTTCTGTTCCATATTTTGCTCGTTTAAATTGTCTGATAACATAAAATATGGGAAATCATATCATTATTTTCGTTTTGATTTTCATTTTTCAATAATCGTCTGTTCATTAAAGTGAATAAAATTTTATTTAAAATAAAATAAGAAATGTTTTGATTCCTATTAATCAAACTTTAATAGTCTTTTCCGGACATTTGATTCAAATTACAAATTTCTCTTTACTCTCAAATCTTCTCTTCAGATCCCTTCGGATATATTCAATCAATTTTGTTAAAAACAAAAGAATTTCCTAATTTTGAATCATTTTATGCTTTCCATCGCTTAGAGTCTTAATATTTTTCAAGAATTTCTAATTTTTGTTTTTCAGTAGATTTTTAAGATTTTCGTTAAATTCTTAAGACTTTGAGTTAACACTCATTTCGAGCATAAATTGGGATTAAATTAATTGGATTTCTATGAATAGTGCGTCCGTTAGATGTGAAGATCACAACAGTGCACAGACCTCTCCTCGCGAGTCGAAAGATAGAAGTGACTTGCGAGTCGGGAGGCTCCCGACCTACAGCACTGGTCACTTGGTGGAAGGGAACAAAACGTTTGCCGCACATCAACGAAGATATTAGTAAAGATGAGAACCTAACCATAAGCACTGTATATTTCATACCAACCATCGAAGACAACGGAAAGATTCTTTCCTGTCGCGCCGATCACTCGGTGCTGCCCGACTCTGCCCTCGAGGACTCCTGGATTCTGGAGGTCTACTGTGAGTTCAAATTTTTAAAGTCAATAAATAACACAAATTTGAAAATTTATTGATTTTTGTGATCGAAATTGCATTTCCAATCGATTTATCGCTCTTTCTATATAAAGAATATTCTGTGCAAACAGAATAAGAGTGTCATAAACTTGACTTAACCCAAAGCATGCGAACAAATGACATGACTTCTGTAAATGATATCCTTCCCAACTCTTCTGCAAACTAATCCTCTGCTCATTCAAAGATCAGAAGACAATAAGGGGAAAGCCGTCAAATAACATGTAATCCTAGTCTATACTATTATTTACATTAAGAGTCGTCATAATCTTTACGTTTGCATAAGTCTTAGATCCAGTTTTCTTGACATTAACGTCAACTCATTCATTAGAGTCGAGGCTCTCATAACTTATATGGTTTTGACTGAAATTGAGTTTAACTCAAATATCAAACGATATCTCATTAATAAATAAATTAAATGTTTTATTGGCTCTCATTCTCAGATCAGATCTCAAAACTAATGATTTATTTATTTAAAAGCATTTATTTTTGGCTCTGGTTTTCAATTCTTATCTTTCAATGAATAATAAGAATAAAAATATAATATTTTATTCGTTATCTGATGTCATGTTATTCGTGAAAAATCGGTTTAACCAAAGATATTAGTTATCATAACAAATGCGTTGTCTGAGAGCACAGACTTAATCGTCTTCTGTCTGTTCCCGAGCTCTCCATTTTTAATTCTCTCGTTTGATTGACAGACACGCCTCGTCTCTCAGTATCATTGGGCGCATCCATACACCACGACCAGGTCCGTGAAGGCAGTAATGTGTCATTCGAATGTCATGTGTTGGCCAACCCTCCCGTCTCTGAGATCGGATGGAAATACGAACAAAAAACTTTGACTAATAATGTGAATAATGTTTTGATTACTGAAAACACTTTAGTTCTTACAAAAGTTGTTCGACAAAACTCTGGTAAATACCGGTGCGTTGCCGCCAACGCCGAGGGAGAGGGAGAGAGTGATGACATTACTCTCAAAGTTCTTTGTAAGTAATCAAACCATCGCTTATAACAACAAATGTTTAATTTTATACAATTCCTTCACTCTATAGACGCACCGGTATGTAAACCCGACCAAAGGACAGTTTTCGGTGTGGCCAAACGTGAGCCAATAAAAGTGCCTTGTGAAGTGGATGCTGACCCGCCTCAAGTGACCTTTAGATGGAGTTTTAATAATAGTTATGAAGTGATGGCACTCAAAAACTTTATCACTACTAAAACCCGATCCATAGCCACATACGCCCCCAGAACTAAGTATGGTTATGGTGAGCTCTACTGTTGGGCCAAAAACAGAGTCGGCGAACAGTCCGAGCCCTGTGTCTTCACTGTGATACCTGCGGGACCACCACAACCAGTGCGCAACTGTCTCGTCGGCAATCAAAGTACTGATGGACTTATAGTGAAGTGCGAACAGGGAGAGGACGGAGGCCTCGAACAGCAGTTCTATTTAGAAATATATCAGTCCGAAGACGGACAGCTCCAGTCTAACTGGACTTCTATAAAAGCGCCAATTTTTGAAGTGAACGGACTTCCAATCGCCACTAGTTTTGTGTTAGTGTTATATGCGGCCAACGCTAAGGGCCGCTCCAATTACGTCACCCTCACCGGGTCCTCAGCCAAACCTCTGATTAGCGACGACTTCAGTTTAGGAGTATTTCGTATGTATTCCATGTCTGACATTCAATCTCTTCTCAAAAGTCTATTAACTTTTGCAGAAATTATTCAAATATCTCTGAAACCATAAACTGAGACAAAACTCCGTTTTTGTTGAGGAATGAGTTCCAAGAATAGAATAATTGTTTTTTGCCATAAAATAATCTCTGGTTTGCATTTAAAATAATTTATGTCATAATTTTGTTTTATGACTCTTTTTACGACCATTCAGTTTAAGGGTAAAGAAATGCTCAATATTTTTGAGTCCTCTCCTCTTCTCCTATTATTCAGACTCTGTTTTGAACATAAGTTTTGAGATAATTAAGAGAAACAATAAAAAAGAAATCATTTTCTCAGTCTTTTCTCAAAGATTTCAAAATTGATGTCTAATTCAACAGAAAAGCATTGAATGAAAACATTAATTAATCTTTTATTTACTCAAACGAATAGATTTGTATCTTAATTGAAATATTAATCATTTTTATACTTCTTATCGTTTTTCTATTCAATTATTTTTGATTGAATCTTAAGATATTCTAATTTGAGTCCTCCCTTCAATTTAAGTAAATAGATTCTTGTTTATTTTAGTTTAGAACCAAGAATATAATTTATTCATTAATTAAAATAGGACTCCGTTTCGCAAATAATTGTATTTTATTTAATTACCTAATGTATCGGTTTTAATAGACCTAGATTCAATGTATCCTTGCATATTATATTTAAATTAAATTTGGATTAAATTCTTTATTTTTGCACAGAATTTGGTTTAAAGCCTGTGATATATATACTGATATCAGTGGTCGGCTCACTAGTGATAGCGGCGACTGTTATTATCGTAATTTCCAGAGTCAAGTCCATCGATCAGAATAAAGGTTTGTATTATTCATAAGACAACCGAATAATAGACTACTTAAACATTGGCTTCAATTCCAATGGTCTGACGTCTGATATGAAACTTGACTTACAATCAAAAAGCAATTCTCTCTTTTGAGACACAAAAAGAAATTTTAAACTAAAGTTAATAAAAGTTATTATCAGACAAAAGATCGGTTGGAAACTGAGCTCAACATTAGTGTTGTCTAAAAATATTAGGAATGAAAGAGTCGCTCCTCTGTTGGTAGTCATCACTCATTTAATAGATTTTGATAAAAAGATTTTTGAGTCAATATTTTCTAATATAAGCGAGAATTTGATTAAAGGTTCGCGACATAACTCTTCATCACAAGGAGGGGGCTCTGACTCAAAGAACAGCACCAGTGATGAGACAAATGCTGAGAACGCCAGACGCTGTGTCCAAAACGGCAATATTAGCGGCGCTCAGAGTAAGTCATCCATTAATTTGAATTAAATATTGATTTCAAATACCATTTGAGTCTCGACTCAAACGAATATATCATTAGAAGAAACGGAAAAAACTATTAATAATATTAAAATCGTTAACAGAGTTATGGAAACTGTTTTTTGTTTGCTTTTCAATAATAGACTTTCTATTAATGAAATTACTTTT
>JAQIYB010000418.1:0-11813 GCA_034699325.1 Oribatida sp. Gr-Ori-00743 | reverse complement strand
CAAAAAGTTAATTAAGTTTTCTTCAAATAAACGGTCAAATAATAAAAATATATTAATAAGTCGTTAATTAAACGTAACAAATAAGAAACAGATCCTATAGTTGGACAGTTGGCTTCAACTTTTCAGTCTCGGACTCATTTTGGCATTTGTTCCACTCAAGAGATTCTTGTGGACGATTCGGTCGGAATTTGCTTCGTTTGGCATCTCTTCGACAGTCATACAGACATTTGCATATAATGGACAATAAAATAAGGCACACAATGGAAGACACTATTATTAGGAGAGTTGTGTCCAAAAGCCAATCCATTAGACAATATCGGATTGGATTAAAGGTTTCGGTCGAATTCGTGGCATCAATTCGTACGTAATGTAAGTCCACTTCGAAATATCCCCGAAATAGTGGTATTTCTCCAAAATATGCCACATCTTTGACATAAGACTTTGAATTGTGAGAACACTGATAGGTCTGACCGTCTCTAAGCCAAACAATGGGTAAAGTGGCCGACATTCTTAAGCAATTTGAATGTATCGATCCTCTTCTTTCAGAGCAATACCTGTAATTACTTCTTAGACAGCCGTCGGGTCGATCACAAACGGCTTCAATGAATCGGATATGCATTTCCACCGAATTTCCGATTCCAATCTCAAAACCAACCGAAAGTAGAGACTGATGTCGAGATTTCTCATCAAAACTATCGTTGAATCGGTAGTAGTGCTGAATAAGGGATGGCATACATTTGGTAGTTCTTACGATCGATGTCTCCGGACTCAGATTGGCATAAGTAGTTCCCGTAAAATTAGAGTCTTCTGGTTTGACAGTTATTGTGGCGGCAAATGCGCTCAAAATACATGGTGTGTGAGGAGTGGTAGCGTTCCGTCCGATGTATTTCTCATTTGTAACGTTCAGGTTTGCAGTCAATACTGGATTCAAATTGAAGTAAATTAATACTAAATGTGCGACAAATAACTCAATTATCACAATTTGTTTCATTATTTGTGAAGTTTAATACTGTATTCAAAATACAAAGTCAGACATTGAGTCTTACGGAAGGATTAACTGAAGACATGACTCAATGAATCAGAGAAACAATAAATATGTGAAACTATCGATTGGTTTCATGTTTTGAATTCAAGGAATGCATTGAATGACTGAATGACTACAAAATAAAATAAATTAAAGCCTTATCTGAAAAGTGATCTGAAAATCACTCTCAATGTGTGTTTGCATTTGGGGATAGGGTTTGGTGTTTGGTATTTGGCTTTGGATGACGTAAATTGTAGCCAAACATTGGGTTTACCGAAAGGCAAACACTGACTGAACGCATGCGTTCCCCAAAACTGGTTGTAAATAAAACTTGTTTTTAGTATTTCTTAATTGATTTGAATCCGAATTCATTGGAGTTATGAGTGATTGTAACGAATCACTCAATGAAAGTGAAGAACCCGCTGAAGATGAGGACGCTTTAGACCCTTTCCTCTCTTTCCCAGAGTTGATGACAAGACATCAATTGTTGAGAGTTTTTAAAATGGTTTCAAAACATAAACTTTTGATGAAATCGGATTTGTTTTGTAAACTTTTCTCTTTGTTTGGTAGCGGTGTTTGACTCCACCGACAGACCAATTAACCGATGGCTACGAGTATTGCAATTTAATTGCATTATATAATCGGGTTTTACTGCCGTTACCACAAAGAAAGTACGGCAATAGCCGAAAGTCGAGAGAACTGGCGGCCAAACAAATCGACTGCAATAAAGGGTCGGCGCTTAAGAGGAAGTTCGAAGAAAACAATAATACAAACGAAAACTTCACAAAACTGAAGAACAGAGCCATTGGTCAGTATTCGAGTCACGAAACTAACTCTAATCAAAGCGCACAACAAAGACATGACACCAAAAGACAAAAGATTTCGTGGCCTTAGAGTCACGTAATTAACAAATGAATTGACTTTAAGTTTAGTTTAAACTCGAGTTTAATTCAGAGTTTATTTTTAATTGAAATTATTTTTTCAAATTTGTTTTTTAAAGCATTTAATCTCTAAATCACTGAAAAAGATTTGTACAAAAAGTTTATTTTAAAATCAAATCACTGAATGATTTTCAATTGTTTTTCGGGTCATTTTTATTCTTGCTTTTATCGGATTCGTCGATAACATATTCTAAGAAGTCTTTGATCGACGAGAACTCAGTTCTGGCTGTTGTCGGCTCTTTAGGTGTCAATCGGGGCAAAAGGTTTCCCGCTTTTTGCCGAAACTCTTTCAACTGTTAATCAGAATTAATTGTAATTTAGTACGAAATTGATTGGGAACTGACATCATTGACACCCATCGCCTTCCAGACAATCAAACAGAAGAGTCCAAAACCAGTGCACGAGTAAAGAGTTCCCCAAAGCAATGCTCTCATCGCTAAAGAGCCGCCGCTTTCGGTGCCAACAGTTTTCACTATTGAAAAGCCCTTTAATTTCAAAGTTAGTGTCAAAACTATTCGTCAAATTATGCCAAACCTTATCGAAAGCGTTGACATCTTTTTTCTTAGCGGCGGCCAAAGCAGCGGAAAAGCCGAAGAGAAGACTCCCTCCCGTGACTGAGGCTATGAATGCTGTCTCTGAGGTCCAAATTGGACCAAGGTTGCTAATCAATTACAATTCAAAATACAAACTGAGATAAAATACCTAGATATCTGTTTTTCCTCTTCTTATCCGCGGTATTATTAATACTCTGTTCAGGAATTTTATTCTTAAAGTCATTGTCATTGAAATTATGGACACTTTCATCGTTTTTCACCGAATTATCCATCAAAACAAGAAAATCATAAATAAAAACAAATTATTTACGATTTCATTCGTGTTATGAAAGTTTTGATGACTAGTTATAAATGAAAATTGGAAATGACCAAGCATAAAATTCCGGTAGAAGTTCCTTCCTTCAAATATTTAAATGTACGACAATTTAAACAAACAAAACACCAAATTATTGTCCAAAAGAGGTCACTCATAGTCTCAACCAAACTATGCTTGGTGATAATTTAGTTACTAAAAACTATTGATTGAAATAAGCTTTCAAATTGATTAGGAGCCTAACGACCAGCGATAATGATAAGACGGATCAATTAAATATCAATTTGTAGAGAAACCAATGAATAACATTATTACTGTTGAAAAACATAATAATTGATTAAATGTCAGCCATTCTTATAACTAATAAAATAATATGTCTTAGAATTGATAGAAAACAAAGTGTGTTAACTGTCAGTCAGTTTTGCTTAAAGTTAACATAATTTAGTGAATCGATGGAAAAAATGATCGAACTTTTTTAGAGTACCTTTGAATGAGTGAACAAATTGAATGAATTTTTTGTTGTATTGAAAAGCGATTGAATACAACAATCATTTATGAAGTGATAACACAATGAAATTGAATCAAATGTTTGCTTTTAATCGTTGTTTTGAACTTTGCTTTTGATTTAATTTGATTCAAATGACAATTAAAGGAAATGTTTACTTGTCTTTGATGTTTGACCTTTGATTCGGTGATATTTAATTGATATTCAATTTTGTTATTTAGTAATTTATTTTTGACTCGATTTTAAATTTTTCCAATTTTTTAATCTCCGGTTTGAATACAAATAATATTTAATTATTTATTTATTAATAAAGTTTTAGTTTTTATATTTTACTCAATAATAATAATAATTTTCAGTAATATTTGAAAATAGTTTTAATTCAATACAAATGCAAACCTAATAACAAGTAATTAAATAAATAACTGATTAAGAGATCCATAACTGATGTCTTCGTCTTCACCACAATCTATGACATCAATAGAGTTGATAACAAGAGAGCCGCCAAAGAGATCCGTGCATTCATCGGCAATTAGTCCGTCGATGTCTGCGACCACAGCTCACGACAGACATAACCACAACAGTCATAAGGGAACGGTTGACAACTTTCTAATTACCGAACGAAAGGCTAACATCAGCTCAAAGTACCACAAAAAGAAATGGCAGATATTTCCCGGAAGAAATCGATTCTATTGCGACGGAAGGATAGTTATGGCCAAACAGATATCTGTTTTCTACTTTACCCTCATTCTAATCATTGTCACCTGCACTCTATTCTTCGTCTTTGAGTACGTCTTTGTCCACACAATCAACGCTTTAATATGTCTTTTGATTAACGATTTCTATTCAAAATAGTGTCCCATATTTAACGACTGAAATAAGTCCCGCCATTCCTGTTGTGGCCGCCATTCTCTTTACATTTGTGTTATGTACTCTTCTGAGGACCAGTTTCACAGATCCTGGTATAATACCGCGGGCCTCGCCTGAAGAAGCGGCCGATACTGAAAGACAAATCGGTATTTCATTGTTTCGAATCATTTGATTTTCATTTGTCTTTTTGATTGTCTCAACAGAAGTGCCGAACGGCTCAAACTCTCCCACATATAGACCTCCGCCGCGAACCAAAGAAATAGTTATAAATAATCAGACGATTAAATTGAAGTACTGTTTCACGTGTAAGATATTCCGACCGCCCAGAGCCTCGCACTGTTCGCTCTGTGATAATTGTGTGGGTCAGTACTTCACTCCTAACCCTATCTTTTAAATCTAATTATTTGTTTGTCAGAGCGGTTCGACCACCATTGCCCGTGGGTTGGCAACTGTGTTGGCAGAAGAAATTACCGCTATTTTTATATGTTTATTATGTCGTTAGCGCTGTTATGCGTCTTCGTCTTCGCCTGTATTATAACTCATCTCATTCTTTGTGAGTCTTTCCCATCGAATATCGATTAGAATTGTCTTAATTTTAACTCTTGTTTAGTATCGAAGGGAAAGTCGCTTTTAGACGCAATAAAAGCCTCTCCGGCCAGTATTGTGGTCGGAATTATCTGCTTCTTTAGTGTTTGGTCCATTCTAGGACTGGCAGGTTTGCAATTTACAGATAATTATGATCTTCAGTGGACATAACTTGTGTCTGATTTCTTATGAAGGATTCCATACATATTTAACGACTTCCAATCAGACGACAAATGAAGACATTAAGGGCTCATTTTCCTCCAAACGCAACCATACGGTTAAGAATCCCTTCTCTCGCGGATCAGTTTATAAGAACTGTTGCTCTGTTTTATGCGGACCTAATATTCCGAGGTTTACATTCAGTTGTTGACTCTCTTCCTATTAATTGTGATTTTTATCAATAGTTTAATCGATAGTCGGAGTCCCATAAGTGACGAACAATATCTCTCCGCACAACGCAATCGTGATCTCAGTCGGCAACACTCGTCGCAGTCCAGACCTAGTCGTTCGGACATTAGTGCGCCTCAGAGCTCACTCAACTCTCAGCCCAAAACGCCTACCAGTTCTCTAAGCGGGAAGTCTATGCCCGACCACTACTTATATCCTCAGCAGATGTATCAGCACCAACATCAGCCCTATCCTCAACAGCAGCAGCGTATAGTACAACAACAACAACAACAACAAGTGATGAGTGGGTCTCAGGGACATCCCCATCAACACCAGACGATGACAACTGTGGCCAACGTGAACACTGGAGTCAATGGCAACTATAACTCATTGCCGAGGAATCCAAACCAACAGCACTCACATTATGGTACGACTACTGAGTCAGCACAGACTCAAACGCAATAATTATTTCTAAAGCTCTTTATTTTTATATTCGGACTCTTTTTGAGAAAATATTTGCAATATTTTTATTGTTTGAAATTTGAATAACAGTTTAATTATTTTGTTTTCATTTAATTTCTTTTCTTTATTTTTATTTCGTTTTTGAGTTTCCGTTTTTCTGACCATTTCTTTGCTCCGAATGTTTGGCTTTGGGTTTGATTTTTTGGTTTGCATTCAGTTTTTGGTTTTCGATGTCTAGTCTTAGATCTACTAAACAATTGCATCGAACTAATGATTCCACTCCTTCGGCTCTTCATCGGCCGGTCCTTACCTCCCTATTCTTTTCCAGTATATCGAAGTCATGTCTCTTCACATCCCTATCATTAATAACATTTATTCTAAACTCTAAATCAAAACTCAAATTTTTTTGTAAGTATTTTAAACATTTCTCTCAAATCTGAGGAATATTTGGTGAAAAGGTTAACAATTAATTCTGAAATTGACTCTAATTGACAGGTAATCCAAACAAAGTGAAGCCAAACTACCATACGTTGAGTCGACTGCCATCATATCAGATAATGAATCAGTTGTGCGAATCCTATAATTCAGAATTGGGTAACAATTCAATGAATAGTATACTAAAGACTGGATCGCTGTCCAGAAGTCATCACAATATAAGCTTAGTTTCATTCATGAAACAGAGCACAGTCTGAGCCCAACCTTCACTTCAATTCAATCGGATTTTAAACATAAGATAATTGTTTCTAATATTTATCAGATGAGAGACAAAGACATTGAGAAGATTTTGTGATTCTTTTGAGTTATAAACAATTAACGGTCAGCCCTATTATTCCTGAGTAGTTCTGATCTTATTTTTCTATAATTTCAGTGCAATTTTGTTCTTAAATTCCAGTATTTTTATGTTTTGTGTCTAACGATTAGAAATTCCATTAGTTTTGATGCCATTTGTTTTGAGTGACAATACATTTGTCGAGAATAATGTTTTGTACGAATAATTTGCTCATTTATTACACCTATTTATTGTTAATTCTCTAACTTATCATTGGATCATCCATTACCTCATAATTCTGTTCTGTTTGACGCCGGCTTTGGTGTCGAACAACTACATGACATCTCAATAATAATGATAATAATTAATATCATCGAAACCTTTTGTGAATTTGAAAAACTTTTTACTGTTTTTCTCTATTTTATAAAAAGTTTTTTATTTGGTTTTCCGTCGAAGACATTAAATGAGTGAACGATTAAAACCCAAATGAGATTCAAAATAAGTTTAATGAAAAATAAAGTTGTTTTTCATATTAAAACCATTTTTTTAATATTCTTATTCTGTTCAATCATTTGTTGGACACGTGTTTCCATTTGCATAATTCTAATTATGTTTTTGCAAGGGTACCGATAATCTGTTTTGCTTTTCTTTCAATGTCTGCTTATAGTCTAAAGTCTGGTTCGGAGTACATGTAGTCAACGCTTTTTGTGCCAATCTTTCAATAGATGTGTTTAAAGATATTTTCGAAAACATATTCAAAACAATTCGTTAATTGTTTTGTTTTCAAGTCTTTCGATATCTTTTATTTAAGATTATCTCGACTTCAGTCCAGTTATCCACAAATTATTAACTAATGGTTAGAAAATTGAGGGAATTTTGCCTAGATACACCAATGCTAAGTAGACAAATTGACTGAATTAGCCTTTGAAGGCCAACCTCTAAGCCCCACAGTTTGCATATTTTTACTTGATTTTTGAAATATTGCCAATTATTAGTCGCCCGCCCCTATCCTTGATAGTAGCGAGGTCGAAGAGATTCTCAAGCTGAATCAGAATTGTTATTAAGGCAAACAAGTTTGAAATAAAGATAAAGTTTCCTGATAATCTCACAATCTATCAAAAGTTAGGAAAAGCCAGGCTTTGGTAACTATGCCTTCAGACCAAACTGAGCCAATTAAATGCTGCTAGGGGGAAAACCTTACCAGACAACAAAAACACGTGAATAGAAATTATCACGATTCAATAAAGGTCAATTTTCCTGTAAATTCACATTACTTTCATAAGAGCCTCTAATTACCATGGTCATATCTGCACATAACTTAAAAGTTAGAATAAATAAAGTTGTGATAAATTGATAGACATATCAGTAAGTTGATCATGGTTATACTCTTACTTCATGACTTGTAATTGTGAGATAATGTAATAACAAGTGACCTAGGTGTAAACAAAGCTATTTGAGAGCTATTTATATTTGCGATCGATTTCTAAAATTAATATTAATTTTGTTTGAAAGGAATTTCTGTGAAAAACATTATTTGATTAGAATTTGAGAGCAAACGATAAACAGACGATAAAATTAATTTATAAGTTAGCGACAGAAAGTTGTTTTGCAAGAACAGTTCAACTGGACAGGTATGACATGCGCTCAAGTGGTAGACAAACAGAATTTCAGCACAAAATCCAATGGTTTTCATGCATTGTCTGCTGTTTTGCTGATAAATGTTTGAGACAACCACTAGATTGTTGCTGTGTATACCCTGTGCTTAATACAACTGTTCCCTAGTGTTGACACGCGTTGACTCCAAACTCATTGGATTTGTTGCGCAATTGAGACAAGTATTACGACATTTGGCAACAAGTCTTCACGTTTTCAATGTTTTTCAATGCCAGACAACACTGAGGTATAAATCAGTCTTTCCGTACGCGAGGATCAGTCGACAGAATTTACAGTATATGTTAAGCGACAGAATAGAGTAGTAGTGCTGTTGAATGTGTGCCAAACCATTGTATGAAACACTATTTGAGTTGAGTTCCCAATCGATTCAATTAAACGCTTAAAACGTTCACATTTTTCTACTGATAATAATTATCTGATTTATCGATCAAATAAATTAATAAAAACTTCAAATATAAATATAGTAATCCTATCACTAGTTTTGTTGAACCACTACTCATACGATTCCTTAAGTCTTGTGCTCCGATTCTTAGTTCTAGTATTGATTTCTCGAGTTTAGATCTGAGCTCAGAATACCATTAAATATTAATATTCTTCAGTAATCCGTTCGGACACAGAGTTCTCGATAAACAACAGTCGATAAGAATAATAAGGCAAATGTCGAAAATGAATAATAACCTGGTAATTAACAGCTGTATGTCCGAGAATAACCAATACGTTAACCAGAATTGGTTCCAGCAACACTTACCGTACAACAATAAGAAGATATTCGAAAAGTAAGTAACAGTTTTTCGCATTTTATCGATTGTTTCGCAACTTTCCATAGATTCAAATAAAATGTGCAAGAATCAAGTGATGTTACACTAAGCGCTCAGAATATCTTAGTTTTATGATCTTATTCTATGACAAGAAGTCATTAATGTATATATATTAACAACTTTTGAGACATATTTAGTCTATTGTTTTGTAATTAAACTTTGATTGTAGAGAAATATGTAGTTTTGATCGCAAAAATTTCCATAAATTAATCGATTCTTTCCTCGGTATTGTCTTTTCGTCAAATCATTCGGGATTTTAATTACAATTGATTGGAAGCGCATATAATTTGATATATTAGTGATTGAAATAATTATATTACCAAACCTTTTAAGCTATTATTAACTTTGAAGGTTTACTCGCATTCAAAGAATATTCTCTAATCTTATTCTCTATTAATGTTACGAATCATCGGTTCCTGTGATGTAAAGGCAATCGTTAATCAATAAAAGAGTCCCTGGTATTCAAGAATTAGTCTATTCTGTGCCATTTGTCTCACTTGATTAGCAACAACAAAATGAGCCAAGGATCTTCCTTTAAGTGATAGAATATTCCTCAAACAGAGGTTAGGGATCATATATTGACAATTAACTGATTCATGTGACCCACTCTTCCATTTATCAGATAATGACTTCAATTTATGAATAATATTGGCTTTTAATCTGAAATAAATTTTACTATTGCTTTAAATGCACTAAAAATGCAATAAAAGTGTTAACTCTTAAAAAAGATAAAAAGTGTGCAAAAAAGACGTCAAAAACAGTGATCTTTGAGTATTTTTTGTTCAATCAATTAATAACAAAATGTCTCGGATTACACGTTTACGTGATGTGTTCAATGGGTTTCTACGATCAAATCGAGTGATAAACTCATTTGACATCATTCATGAGCTCTGATATTAAATTATATTTTTTCAGTTCAGTTATTTTTTCCACAAACACTTTTCAATGGCGAGTAAAGTTGGGCCTAATACAGAATGTACAAGGTTATGTATAAATTATAGAAAGGTGTATAATACAAAGCCAAAACTTTAAACTTGGTATATGTGCAATCTGTAGTGATGAGTAGGTTTTAAAGGGCTGTTCACTGTTTGAAGTCCACAATTAAACACATACTTTCGATTACGTCTACTGATTGTGATAATCATATTCTGTTCCCAATAAATAAAGGCTTGCATTGATTGGTGAGAAAAAATGAGTCTTATTTTTTACTTTCGAGACGTTTCGACACCAGATTTGATCGCATAATTAAGTCCTTTCGCAACCTATTCACTAATTTTTCTGATGCTATTTATTTAATAATGAGAAAAGAGTCGATCTCTTGGTTTTGATGCCTCAATTATTGAGCCTAAAATGTGATAGATTCAAGTATTTACAGCACTCTAGAAGTCAACCAATTGATCGAAAAATTCTATCCAAATATAGAAACAAATATTAAGTTTTGATAAATTGATTGAATTGAATGTTGTTTTCTGTTTCGGTTCTTCTTATCAATGGTCTGACTCTTTACGGAAATGAGAAATACTTTTGATTTTAGAGATTTTGTATCCAATGTTTGAGTTATTCGTTTGTTTTGAGAATAAGCTTATTTTTGCTAGATAACAGTTGTCAGACACACCAATACACTGGAATATGAACCAAATCGTTAGTTCCTTATCGACTCAAATATTAGATAAGTTTATGGAAATCAAAGTCTCGTTTAAACAACGAAATGCCGATCGAAAGACTCAAATCCAGTGTTTAATTACCGAAATCAGTGTCTGATTACGAATATTTTTATCGGAAAACTAGATTTTAGTATTATTTTTGACCAATAATTATGACCCAATTCGTGAATTAATGAACTGATTTTCTCCCCGAACCGCTAATTAGAATAAGAGCTCAAAATTTTGTAATTTTATTCTTGTTTTCTGTCATTTTCGTAATAATAATGAAGTTTTAATTTAATGGCAAATAAATAAAAATTAATTACTTTTGGAGAGTATAGAGGAGTAGTATAGAGGTATTGCTTATGCAAACCTCGGATTAGAGTCCATCACTTTTTCCTATCTCCAATGCATTGGGCTTTTGCACACATCGCACAATCTCACACCATGAGCACACGTGCCCCCGTCAAGGATTCTCTTAATAGACTAGCAACTTTTGTTTAACAGTATATTCAAGTGATATTGTGAGACACACCAATCAATTCTGAGCGTATCGAAGGGCACTTTCTTAGAGGAGTGCCTCTTCTTTCTAATGGAAAATACCGTAACAAACAAATGTGTTCTTCCATACAGTCTTTGTGTGGCATTCTTTGAGTGCTCTCTAAGTATGACTACAATTACCATGTTCATATTAATAGACTGCGTTTCGCATTTGCTGCAAAACCGATCGAATATCTTGAGGCTCAGCCACTGATATCTACCTTAAAATAAACAGACCGCTCTATGGTGGACCGCCTGATTCTGGTTGCGATCAGTCCTCAATAGTCCTTTTGAGTCTCGTTTTATTTAAAAACTGATAAAACGAAATAATTGTATAAATAAAGAGATAAATGTCTTTCTTTCTATTCAATTATAAAATTCAATATTAAGCACAAACACATGTACTGAGAGATTGATTTGTTCCTGCTTTTCATATTTCATAAAAAGTGGTGTTTATTGAGTTCAATACTCTAATCAAATAATTCATAGCTTTGTTGCTTAATATCAAAGTTGTTTCCAAAAGTGTTTCAATTTTTGTGTAATTTCTTTACTCGATTATAACTGCGATATAATTGCAAAACTTCACTATAAACGCCTGAAGAACGGGTACAAAAAACATGAGCCAAATGATATCCAGCAGTGTAATCAAACCTATTATGACGAATTTGTTGCAAGAAAGTAGCATTTCGGTAGTTAAAACACCTAGACTTGTGTGTCTTTAATAGAGTCAG
>JAQIYB010000417.1:0-11813 GCA_034699325.1 Oribatida sp. Gr-Ori-00743 | reverse complement strand
AATAAATGTAATTCAGTCGGTCTTTACCTAATGTATAATTCTGTGCGTGTGTTGAGTTGGTCTGCAAATGGTTGTGCCTTTGGCTGAGTTGCTAAGGAAGTTTTATGCTCACTTCTTGATCCCCGACTATTAGAGATGGGCAAACTTTCACTGGTGATGCCAACTATTGCCAGTCGGCACAGCGGGTGAGACCAACAAATTGACTTTAATAACGCAGCCATTTATGAGGTCGCGGATGCGTCGAGGATTTGGTTAAATCTGTGCGTTATTCTCGCCTCTTCACTATAGGGCGCTTTATTACACACATTCTCCACAATGCTCTTGCAATTCACTTCTCAAACACTAACTTTAATACAAATTCAATTCAGAGACTATTCACACAAAACGAGTGAATCGCTTTTTATTTGATTTTTATTTAATACTTTGTAATTAAATTCAATGATATATTACTATTATTTTTCTACGGCTTATGTTTTTACTGTTTCTCCTTTCAAATATAAACTGGTTTTTGAGACAACTTTAATGATTTTACATTAATTATTACTTAAATTGAATCCAATAAAAATTAGGTTCTCTTTTGACGCATGTATTCAATAATATTGATCGCAAACCTATTGAAAAGCTCAACAAACCCTTAACTTCTTAGCCTTTGCCTGTCTTATGTCGTTTCAATTTCTTGAGCGCCACATGAATGGAGTGCCTTCAAAGAGGGCCGAATTATTTAAATCCAAAATCAATTAAAATTGAAGCCTTGTCTCAGTGATTGTTTAAGAGTGAAGACAGAGATTTGTAGTTTGGAAACAATTGATTTTCTGGAAACGTATTTTCAATATATTACTAATTCTCTATTCATTAAATTAAGCTCAATATGCAAACAGGTATGCAAACGGTAGTTCCGATCGCTATGAGTCCACGCGCCTCATAAGTCAGCGGAAAATTATTGAAAATACGGGTGGTCTGAGTCGGTGTCAATTGTTGGATAATCTCAATCTGTTTGCTTATCACAGCATTCAATGGTTTATAATTGAATTGAATGACACGTTTGTCATAAGATTAAGAGAAAATCCCAAACAATAGAATCTATCAATTATTCTGTGCTCTGAGCGAACACACAATTATTGCATTCATTGCTATATTATATTTCATTTGCTTTCAATTCTGTCCTTTAATATAATATTGAGAATACATTTAATATCAATAAAATAATATATGGAATAAATTGCAACTCATATAAAGAGGGAAAAGTAAAGAATATACAGAATATATCCATTTATATAGTGGTCGGGTATGTGTTGACGTCCCGTTGTGCCAACTTTTATGAAATACAGCTTATTATTAAATATAAAATACAGTAAATACTGACATCATATGTAGTGACGAACAGATTAGGCGACGAATTATATTGAATTCACTCCTCCCTCAATAATTTCTTGTGGCGCACATTTTCAAGACTAGAGGATAAAGAAGAGAGGTCATTTATCACAATTCGGAAGTTCTTACAAAACTTTATTATAAATGAATAAATGTGTGCACACATACACCGCACACCACATATAAAGCTGCGAAAGACTAACCAAAAAACTTTTTTATTATGAGATATCCCGACGACTGATATTACTTATATTTCTCGACCAGATTTTCACAAAAAAAGTAATAATAAACTAATATTAAAGCAAAACATTGTTTTTTATTAGAGGCAAACATTGGCTGACAGTTCAGTTCGTATTATAATCTTATATAAGTTTATATCACATATGAAATGATTATATATTAAATAAATACAAATGGTTTGCATGAGTGAGAGAAATGCGACGCAAATGTTATCATTTTATTACTACATTTGGATTGAATTTATTTTTGTCTCTGAATTTTGATAAATAATTTAATATTTATTGAAAAATATGGAGAAATTTATTTTCTTCTTTCGCCTCCCATTTGTTAATACGATTTTGTTGTGAAATCATTGCTATAAAAATGTGACTTTTATTTTGAATGCCAACAAAAACAATAAAACTTTGACCAAAAACCTAATGATTAAAAGAGAAAATGAGATGAGAGAAGAGCTACTGTTTAGTGAAGAGATTCACTCAAAGACAACACAAATTACAGAATTATTTATTTGGGAAGACTTTAAGCGATAGTTGTGTTTAAGAGCAGGTTTTCTACGATTTTATTACAGTGAAAGAGATCCCAATCTTTTTGCAAATGTGTACTGACTATAGCACTGATGGTTGTGTTGAGCTCTGATTGAAGACATCGATAAACGCATGAATTAAGTTATTTATTCGCTTTTCTGATGTGGAGGACCACTGAGAAGCAAATAAATGCCGACCAGAATGTAGAGAAACAGAGCTAACAAAAACATGTAGGTATCTATAAATACGGACGGTATAGAGCAGATTCCCCACATTTCACACACAATAAAAAACTAATTCGTTAATAATTCTCAAATATTTGCTAATATTTCCAACAGTTTCTGTAATTAATTTATTTGAGTTCTCTTTTATACAAATTCAGTGTCAGAGAAGACTTGTCGCGAGTTTTGTTTGAAACTTATTGTTTGACTTTTGTTTGACTTTTGTTTGAATATTTCAAACAACAAATTCTGCAAATATTTGTGATTTCAGTGATTATAAGCGAAAACCAATTTTCATTAAATTAATTACAAATAATGGAAAACTTAAATCAAAACAATTATTTTAATCGATTTGATTCTCCTTTTGAGGAGATAACAGTTGAATACGATTTGGAAAAAGTGTTTCCAAACATATTTAAAAACGTTGAGAATATTGTGTTTGGCTTTTGCCTCATATTTCTGTTCTCTTCTCTCGTTATATCGTTTTTCTTATCGAAAGATTTCCTAATTTTCAGTAAAACCTTTTGGTTTAATTCGGACCAAAATTTACAAATACTTTCCGATTGCTTAAAACTAAAAAATCCGGTCATTCAAGTGCTGAACAAAAGAATCGAAGAGGAATATCAACGAAAAATGTCTGACAGCTCTTATTATAGTCACATCAGAAGATTCAACGACGAGCACAAATTTATTTTAGAGACGAGTAAAGAAATGGACAAAAATCGATTTCGCCTCAAAATCCTAAGACTACAACAAAGCTATTCCAAAACAATAGGCGTTCCCTTATATGACATCAAAGAATTGAGTTTATTAGAGAAGAAGTTCCAAAACATTGAAAAGTTGAAAAGTATGCCCAAAACGTGTATTATAGCCGTCACTGAATTGGCCGACAATTATAACACCGATAGTGAGACACAAGTGACGAATCATATGAAACAAATGGAAGAAATCCACAAAACAATGATAATTAGCGGCAAAACTGAAAATTGAATACAATTTTCAATAATATTTATTATTATCTTCTCATAGAAAACCTGAATCTCTTTATCACAAGAATTTATATCAAATTAAAAATTAATTTCAATGAATTCATAATTTGAAAAGACTTGAAAAACTGGAGTCATTTGATTAGAATATATCCGAACCATTGAGTAATTAATTCGATTTCAATCATTTGATGAAAGGTTCATTACCTAAATAGATGTCAAAAGCGATATGTCTGAGGACTGACGGCATATCAAACGAAACATTTGTGTGTAACTCATATCACGTCAATCACTCGCTTAACATAAATACAAACGATTTTAATTGGTTTCTAATTTATTTTAAACTATACTCTAATGAACTGCAAAACCCAAACCATTTTCCCAATCATTTTGAAACTTTAATCTCTTAAATAGATTTATTTTAATTCCAATTTATTATAAAATAGTTTAGTTTGTTTTTTGCTCCAACTAAGAGAGTAATCAAGGCAAATTGTGACCAAAACACCGATCAATCAAACAATTAATGTTCAAATAAAACTTATTCATCACTTGTTTTGTATGAGAATTAGTCGAAACTTGTTTTGATATTTTATACTCCGATCTCTATTTAATGACGGCTTTTAGATGACAGGCATTTAATTGCAATAAATTTAATTTAAATTTCTATTAAAATCCTTTAATTTAGTGCTTTTATAATACCTTTTCGAAGAACGATTAGTAGAGTAAATGTTTGGTCGACTGCACCCTTGCAATCAATTCCACCTCAAGTAGTATTGCAAGATAATTATAACACTTAAGGTTTGCCATCACTAGTATTTTCCTTCTTTACTGACCTGCCTTATTTCTCTGTGGCAGCAAACATGTCATTTTAATTCGGTGTGAAACCATTCACTTTCTAAACCATACTAATGGTGGAAAAATGGTAGCCATCTTTATCCTAGGTCCAAGGGGAATTCAGTATAATTTCGACAAAAAGGGTACGATTAGCCGATTCTGTTACTAATGGTTTGGAATGATTAATGAGTCATTAGTCGAGAACCACCTCTTGTTTGTGAAACTAATAGCTCAGTTCCAAATGCTTTCCCACAGAAGCCTATTATAAAAATACCTATAAATGTGAGTAAAGGCTTCTCATATGGAAAGAACTCATTCATGGGCCCGATCAGTACTAATACCCTGGGGTGCTTCTAGGTGTAGCCCAGAACTGTGGCCACATCTTGACATTTGTAATGTCCAAAAGTGGTATTTTTAGAATCATAGATATATGTATAAGAATATTAAACTTCATAAACTGAAAACGGCCATAAATTACCAAGCTATTATTTTACTAAACCATTCATAAGTTTTGTGGTAAAGATATGAGAGCAGAGGACCCCCGAAGGGAACAAAAGCTCACTCATCAATGATTGATAGAGTCATCAGTTGGTCTTTGAATCGTCAAAATCGACAAAAACTTTATTTTTCTGCACTTTTTTACAATTATCTGATTATTATTTATTTGATTATTTCAATGCATTTCTTAATTTAAATTAAATCGAAATTATAATAAAACAATAAAAATAATTTGAATGTTTTGTGCCTCAAATAGTGGAGAGGAGGTCACCACCGACTCAAAGACTTTAGTATTGATTACAATCTTATTTTACAATAATAACAAAGTTATGACTATTTATATAATAATTAATAAAAAAAGAATTGAGTTTCGATCAATTTATTACCATAACAGAGAACAATGCATCTAGGTACTTTGTCAGGACATAGTCCAGTCTTTCCTTTTTTACTGTCAACTCTTCTTAAAATACAATTATAATACAATCGATTTGTCAAACGATAAAATTCTTGAAGTGATTTGTCTGACTCCTCATCGGTTAAAAAGATGTATTGTTCGGTGTTATGCTGAGTAAAGTGTCTGAAATCACAAGCAAAGCGGCAAAAATACCTGGCCTCACCCCTTTCTTGTGCACTCCTAATGATAATACTCGAATATTTTATTGACTCGTATTTACTTGTATTTTGGGATTCAATTGAAAGGGGTTTAAGATTTTTCAAACGCTTCGATTGTGATTCGGACACAAGACTAAGAACCAGTGTTGGCTCCTATACCAGTCCAATAGACTAGTGTTGTGCAAACACTCTCATAAAGTCAGGGAAATGACGGAATTTGCATTACTAGTCTATTTGTATTTCAAACTTCAAAAGATAAATAGGTTTTGCACTGTTTTATTCAGTTTAGTCATTGTATGCCTTCCTATGCCTTCCTTTTCATTCATTCAAAAACTTAATCAAAAATAAACTAAAAGAGCAGTTATTTTGTATGATTTGGTTTCGCATTCAAATTCACAATTGTTTTGTATATTTATATTCAATGGTCTTTACCTCCATTTCCATTACTTTTAATGATTTTGTCAAATGTAGGGACAGGTCATAAAATGTCACAATAGTTAAGGACAGGTCGTCGCCGGCATATTAGACTGAGAACCAGTTAACATATGACTCGCTACTGAACTGCCAGATCCTGTAGAGTAGATGGGATAAGGAGCGGCCAGGTTTGAGATGTGGTTGAATAGTGATGGACCTCTATTTGTCATTACAAAACCGGTGGCCGCCGAACCTAAGTGAGCTGGAGGTGGACCGCCTGCCCCACTCATACTATTGAATCCGAAGTGCGGGCCTCCCGGCAAACCAAAGCCAAAAGCGGCAGCTGGAAAGGGTCGGGCGGCCAAACGGAGTTTCTCTAATTCCGCTTCTTTTAATCTCTTTTCTTTTGCTCTTCTGTTTTGAAACCAAATTTTAACCTAATTTTCAAACAAAGTTCGGAATAATTAGTTTTGAGCCGAAGTTTAAATTATAATCTGAGTCTCACTTGAGTTTCGGTGAGATTCAAACTGCTGGAGAACTCAGCCCTCTCTGCAATGGAAAGGTATTGTTTTGTTCTAAATTTGCGTTCGAGTGCTAACAGTTGTTGAGTAGTGAACGGAGTCCGAGGCTTACGATTGCTTTTATGCTTCCGAAGGGCACACTTGACAGCAATCCGTGGAGGTTCTCCCGGTTCTGGTCAGGAAAGAAATCAATATTCAAATGAATTATTGTCTTACAACTAATCGAATAGAAAAGCTATTTAATCAAAGGACTGATCGGTGGACCAGAATATAAATATTTGCAATTCATGACTGCAATACATTAAATATTTTATGAGCGACTAATTCACAAAAATTCACTTCTTTTTCAGTGTTTGCTTTTGTTTCGGAAACGCAAACATAAAAACAGTTTTGGAGAGACATGCGAACCAATAATCATAAAAAGCCAATTTCCACACATTTATTGGACTTTTATTGCTTTATATCATTCGTATTATTTGCAAGAATAACATCCAAATCGCATCAATTCATCGTTAAAATAATTACTTTCAATAATAATGATATTGTATTCTGTTTTCTCAAATTAAGTCATTAAAAAAGACAAATACTGTGAGTGATTGAAATCTTTCAGACAATCGGTCGATAATTAGTTTGAAAGTTAATTAATTAAACTCAACTTATTTTCGTGTTATTCAAGGAAATTAAATTCCCCGTTGAATGCCCTCATTGTTTAGACGACTTCACTCACTTTTATTTTATATCACCGAAATAGGCTCATAATTGACACGCAATGCTCTCTCTCTCCCTCTCCTCTAACATTCTATGTCATCCTTTGGGAGAAAGTGACCTCAAATTAATAAAGAGGATTAAATAGTGCTAATGGATCAAGTGCACCACCTTTGCACCACCAGTGCATCACTTGTGCACCAATTGTGCACTAATTTCTCAAACAGTGATAGCATTTGACGACTAATTTAAGCAAAATATTGAAAATAGTTGACAATACCTGAATCTTTGCAGTCGCGGAATAAAAATGGATGACTGGAACCATTTGGGTGATGGGGGTCACACATCAGGCCTGACGCTGAAACCCATGGATACCATGGTGTTTGTTTGCGGTTTAAATTATTACCGGTGAAAACTGATGGTATTAACGATGTGGATGAGACTATAGATGAGGGGGGATGTGATGTCAATATGTGTTGGTCCTGTTTGGGGCACTTTGTCTGCGGATCTCCTTTCTTGAGGATACTTGTGATTGAAAAGGGTATGGAAGGTTTGTTGACATTCACCTCGCTTATTTCACTATTTGTCCAAACATAACTTGCTTTGAGAGCTGAAGAACTAATTGTTTTGTCTTTATTTGCAACAAAACTATTGCTGTTATGGGACGACACATTTGATGGCATCGGAGAATCGGGTGCAGAGTCCGTATAGTCCACAGTTATCGGTGAGCTAACCGAGAGTTCTTCAGAATCTGATGACATCGTAATTGCCATCACTTTCTTAACTATTTCTTCGCAATGAGAGCAACACTTAAACTAATGTTCACTTCAGACAAGTTTTTGCCGCAAATTGTAGTTTGAGTTTAAACCCAATCAATAGAAAGCGAAAAGTGAGAGACTTTTCATATATTTGTCGCAAACTTCAGTTAAATGCAATAGTCTTATGGCAAGTGATGTGTTCCGATGTGGAGCAGGCGCTCTCATATTCCATTGCTCTTCCATTGGCTGCTGGTATAATAGCAACTCTCTTATTGGCAACCACTCACTCAACTGATTCGACCAAACCTCCGCTTCTAGTGATCCCCCCATTTCTCCGACTCTCAAATGTTTAGATTCAATTTTAAAGAAACTTTAATCAATAGTTTAACACAATTTTTTAAATGTGCCTGATTCAAATTTAATGAGAAATTAATTATTCCATTATAAGAAAAAGAAACTAACCAAGGTTAGTGGGAATTTAATAAATAATTGCACGTTAAAACACTTTTGGTGAAATAGAAACTATGATTTTACAATTTTCACAAAGTTTGACATTTTAGTAAAGTGACCACAAAACAGAAAACTAATATTCTGTTCTACTTTTTGTATCATAATAGATTAAAACTAAATTAAAATGAGCTTGGTTTACCAACTTTTTCTGGACGAACTGGTCTGTGGGGCCCTTAGCCATAGATTTGGGGTTTGCCGATTTAGGACTCGAGGAGTGATATTCTGATAACCGGCACTTTGTTTAATGAGATGTAACCTTTTGTTAGTTGAGTCCAATTTCAGACACAATTTTCTCCACTCATTGCCTTAAAATAAAGTCTAATAGCTTAAGGCTCTACCTTTCCAATGGCACTCGTAAAATTTCAATTTGAAAGCGAAGCCGCTCTACCGATAGATTTGTGCTGTGCTTATTCTGTGCTCACTCAATGAAAGTTATTGCTAAAAAGATTCCTTCGACTAATTATATTTGAAAATGAGTCGAAGAAAAGTCTGTTCCTCTAAATTGTATTTCGCACTAAATTATCGACTCTTTTATTATTTTTTTGCTGACAATTAAATTCAAGATTATTAACCAATTGGTTGTCAGTCATTTCTATTAGCATTAATTTGAGCAAGTTTCTTTATTTTATTTATTCCAAATCACATTTTAAGTTAATTTAAAGATCTAAAGAGAGATAAAATTTAATCAAGATGTGCTGGATTCCTTAGTGGTAGGCTTCGATGTTTAAATACATATTTAGTATCAAGAACATTTAAAATCAATCAATTGTATTGGATTTGCGTAAAAGGGGACCGAAGCGTAAGACCGACACATTGTTTGGATTTGAACTTAAATTTTACTGAATTTTTATCCTAATTTTTGTTGTATTTGGGATTATGTCAGACAATAGATGAGTCAAAGACAACCATTGAAGAGCCGGTGGGACCACCCGTATTTTTAATCATCTTTGGCCTGACTTAGGTGAGACACGTGTGGATTAACGCCATTTGAATATTGGATAGAATCAACCGGGTATTAAAAGATGGAAGGCACGCGTGCTTTTCCAGAAAATCGATTGTCTCGGCCCTACAGATCTGCGCCTCTATTGTTAATCAATCCATGAAACAGCCCTACAATTCCTTTTGTTTTTGGATTTAAAAATCATTGGTTTTTAGTGAAAGCACTTGAGTGAGTGAAAGTGACCCAATCCATGTACAATCCATGTACTTTAGCTCTTTTGAGTGTATGTACTGCTCCTCTTTGGGTAGTGATCCCTAAACAGAGATTTTCATCAAATTAACATCTGGTCCATAAATTCTATGATTAATATATTTATTTAAGTTTCAAATTACATGAGACGAGAATTTTCACCAAAACACTAATCATTTAAATTGTTTATGTAATTCATATGAAATAAAAGCTCACAAAATAGTCAATGAAAGCATATTTGCGTTTGAATTGATGCCAAAACACATATAAATGTTAGGGAAAATGCAATCTTTCATATTGTGATAGTTGTGATGTCTCTCTATTTTGCAATTTATATTAGTTTCTCATTCATTCAGAAATAGTGAAGAAAGAGAGAAAATTTTTACATCGCATTACATCTCCGGATGTATTCGTTTGAATCTAATATTTTTCATATATTTTTCAAATGCATTATTCAAACTTCAAGAATAGACCAAATCGAGTATAACTAAAATATTCAATTTTTTGTATATAACTGTCTGTAATATATAATGTAAGCTATGTGTCAGAACAGTGATGGGCTTTCCTCTCTTGTTTGACAGCATCCTAACCAACATAACATCAATGTTTGCACCTTTCAATGCATTCAATGATTGCGCGCAAACTTATATAATATGTTGAACTCAAAAACATAAGAATAAATCGCTATTATTAGTCTTCAAATTGCAACTCTCTCTCTCTCTCTCTCTCTCTCTCTCTCTCTCTCTCTCTCTCTCTCTCTCTCCCCAAACCAAAATTATGAGGAGAATATTATTGAGAATGTATGACATGTGAAAACTATACTCTTGATAATAAGAGAGTTTGTTTTGAGATCGGTTTAACACATACTGTGAACAGAGAGATGTGTTATGCTTTCACTGTTCATAAAAGTCACACAAATATCAGTGAAGATTAGAAGCAATTTATCAATCGGTTTGTGACAGCAATTCGGGGCAATTCTGAGCAATTCTGAGCAACTTGTCTCTCATACTATTCATTAACAAATATTATTCTTATGGCTGTAAATATGCGAACAGCGCTAACAGCTCTTTATACGGCCTGTGCTATGTATGGCTGTCGTTGTCTGTTGTGTTGCGTGTCTAACAAGTGATGTGATATCAATGCGATAGTGTTTTAAGTCTTCACAGTTTAGAAGTGAGGCATCACTTTCTGCAATTACAAAGTCGTTAGTTTAAAATTAGATACTTTTATAACTATTCTGAGGCATCAAAAATCTCAAGACTTGAGTACATAATCACAAATAATATACATTTTTATAATTTTATACGTTTTGACAATATTATCAAAATTCAAATGTTTGTCTTCATTTGGATCGCCTCACAAGCACTGCATCTCTAGTGATGTAATGTCTGTAGCGGTCAAAAGTCTGTCTGATGACAGCACCGGTAGAACAATGTTTGGCTTAAACAGCATATGATTAATAGGCATTTCTTTTCAAAAAACGATTCAATGCGTGATTGAATGTAAGCCTAAAGAGGGGGTTATTTTTCCTTAAAAAATGTCATTCAAAATGTTTAAGCGCCCGAACCCTACAATTTGGTTCGGTATGTGCGGCGCCGAAGACTTTTTATTGCCAAAATTCTGGCCCAAATTGGCATTCATTGTTAAAAAGCGTTTTGGCTCTTATTTGAGACCATTTCTAAGTAAGGTAATCTTAGATTCTATTTTAGTACTGAACATAACATTCTTATATCAATTCTAATAAAATGGATATTTTCAAGAGTTGATGGCTCACTGATTGGTCAATAAACTAAATTACATTTTTCTAGTAATCAAAGAAAGCTAATAATTTGGTACTAGTTCAGTTGTGAAGGGCAAAAAGAATGGGTTATGCCGTATAAGTTTAGTCACCCAATTATTGATCGAAGAATTTGTTTGTGGAAAACAATAACTTAATCAGAGACTAATGGACCGAATACTGAATGAAAAGGTAATAAAATTTGCAAAAGTATTGCTAATAAAGCTTTCGGTCGTCTATTCTGATAAATAATTGGCTAAACACAAGTCAAGTAATGATAGTCTATTGTGGTTAAGGATGTGATTATTGAAAGGACACCAAATAAAAGTCAGCAATCATTGCATTCATTATGGAATCAGAGGCGGACTCCGTTATTGTCAGCCAAACTGTTCGGTAATTCTTCACGGATGGGTTGTCGGCCGACAATAGACTGTTAGTGAGTTCTTTGGCAGTCCTTACCATCTGCTGTAAGGGAACTTTTAGTGGACGCAATTCGATGCATTAAACCAATCAAATCGGTCTTCAATTGAGTCCAAACGAATGGCAATACGTTTTTAAGGATATATTTCGGTGTTTATGTATTCCTCTATTGTATTGAATGACGGCTTATAAATATGGTCTCTGATTGTCAATAGACTCAAACTATATATTCT
>JAQIYB010000416.1:0-11815 GCA_034699325.1 Oribatida sp. Gr-Ori-00743 | reverse complement strand
GGTAATATTAGTTAATATTAGTTAATATTAGTTAATATTAGTTAATATTAGTTAATATTAGTTAATATTAGTTAATACACAAATAGTGAGAAGACATATGTTTTGTCACAAATAGTAATTAAAAGAATGTTTACCTCATAATTGTCGACAATTCCCATCCGTTTCAATGCCATCAAACGACTGATTGGTTCCGAAACAAAGCAAACCGAAGAATAAGATTAATGGATAATAGGGCTAAAAGTGATGACTACCTGTAAGGGTTGGAATCAACGACTTCTGCACTCATTCGGTCGATCTTTTGCCGCAAATTCTTTTGATCCAAAGACTTATTGAGTTGTCTCTCATTTTCTAACTCAGTTTCCAATTGAAGAATACGAGCCCTTAATTCGTCCATTTCTTGACAAACCAATCAATTGAATCAAAGATCAAAGAGAATGAACCAAGAACATCTAAATATTGTGAGAGGGGTGAAGTGATGTGGCACTCAATCAGATGTAAACCCGTTTAAAGAACTGTTACTCTCATCAAAATTCAGTGACATTTGCCGTCAAAAGAGGGAGTCTTTGAATCTAATTTCAAACATTCCTGAAGAGAAGGAAAACATTGTTTTGTGTCTGAAGTTTACTTTGCGTTCAAAGCTTTGAGTCGTGCATTGAGTGGTCTATTGAGGGAACGCTTTATTCAGTGGAAGCACTTCTGAAGTCAAGTCATATCCCAAATGTTTTTGAATAACTGCTAAGACTTAATGTGTTGAACGAAATGTTAAAACATGTCTCCACCCGGACTTTAAACTCTTTAAGTGCGGACACCATTAGTGTCAACAGTTCGGTGATATTCGGCTCATCCAACGAAAGCAATGGATGCGATGAAGAAACGTCCCGATCGTCTCGATCTTCGAGTTCGACATCCATTCACAATATCGGACTCCAAAAGGTTTGTCTCTCTTTAGACACAAAACTTTTGAACTTTAATTAAACTCTCGTTTTGTTTCAAATTATTGACAAACAATTGGTTTGAAAATCAATGCAAACAAATAGTCTGCGGATTATCTTTGAACACATCTTTGAGTTTATTTTTATTAAATTATAAATCATTTTAAACGAAACAAAAAAAACTTGAAATTCAGTGAAGCGTTTCGACAAACAATTGCATTGACATAAGGCTTACGGACTGTTATGGACTGCTTTGTGGGTCTCTTCTAAAAATCTTTTCATTATTTTCAATGATATTTATCTTTTCTGTCAAACAATTCATTAATAGTTCTTTTGTTGCAATCTTTGCCTTAAATATGAGTTATTTATTAGAGAATTATAACTATTAGCGTATTATTAATGTTATTAATGTTCCGTTTATTTGAAAATTATAACCAAAAAAAGTTAAAGATTTAGTTAATCGCCTGAAGACTGGATCACATCAATTGAGTTATCATTAGAATCATTGATCGAAACCCAAATGCATTTTAGGCAATGCTTTAAACACATTGAAGGCATTGAAGGCTAACTTTAAGTCTTACAAATCGTTTTCTCCCGATTTGTTTCCAATCAATGAATGAATTAATGAATGAAAGCCTCAAATCTTTTTATGGAAGTGTTTATTCGCAAACTTGTTATTCAAATTATTTTTCTTCACTTAATTTTCTTAATCGAAGCAATTGATCGATGAATTCATTCAATACTTATTGGAAGCAAAAAAGTATTTTTATTAAACTCCAACTTTGAGCCAAATATCAGCGAATGTTTTGTTATCTAACAATTGTTTGCCTTTATTTCAAATATGAATTCCTTCTCAACTTTTTTATATCAAAAGAGAAACACATTATTGTCATTGAATGCGGATCCAGAAAAGGGGGCGAATGGCGACACTCACCCCCTTTTGTGATGCATGGCTGGAATGAAGTGATAGAAGTGAAGTCATTTTGTAGTTATTCTCGCAATTATGCGAATTCTTCATTACAGACATAATTGACTCATAGCCTGAACTCAATGCTATCCACTGTTGACAGGACTTTGCGTTTCGGTTCAGACCTAACTTTCAAACGTGTTGTGAGTCTCACATCTCTTATCTTTTTTCGCATATAAGACACGACAGTATTGAGCCCAGAATCGGATATCTAAGATTTTGAGAGACTACATGTCCTGTCCTGTCGGTGCTGTTCAACTGTATCGCAGTCAGTATCCGAATGGTCCCCTTTTCCCATCTGTTGGACCCCTCATCCCATTTCCTGTCTCTTGTGAGTCCTGTATTTCCTATCTGTGCTGCAGCAGGCCTATACAGTCCTACCAGTGCTGACCTTTTAATATACAGTTTTTTCAGCTAAAATACAGAACAGCTGTTATAATAAGAGACAAAGTCTGCCCCTTATGGCTGTGCTCTTACAAAATGCACAGAATTGTTTGATTTGAATGAAGGCGTAGTCCTTTGCGTTTCGTTTGAAGGGGTATTTGAGGGGAAGTTGTCTTCCCGTTTGACAATTGGTCCTCAAATGGCTTTTGTTGATTGTATTCGTTCTGTTTATTCAATTCTGATCTTTAAAATAAAGTTTACAAACATTTTGTTTAAATGATTGCAACGAAACTAATTGTTTCTCATCAGAAGAAATAGAAGATTACAAAAGTGGAACTCCTTTGAGACCAGAGTTTAAATCAGTTTATTTTCAGACTTAATTATTTATACAACGATTATATCCATAGCACTGAATACTATGTGAGAACAGAATAGATTTCAAGTATTAATAATATAACTACACATAAATGTTGAACTCATTTATAACTTGATATGAATTGTATGCAGAGATTTGTCGCTCTTATTATTAATTCCAATTCAGTTCATTTGCGTCCATCACTTGGATTGCATTGTATGTCAACCCATATCTCTAATAATTGGTCCGTTTTTATGTCACCACAATTATAATCCGTCTCCAAATTGGTGTTTATTTTGAATCAAATCATTTTATTAGTGAATAAGAGCCACAAAAATAAGACCACAACTGAGATGATTGTAAACTCGACACAAATTCTTCTTTTGTCTCTGAATTTAATCACTTAATTGTGGAGAAAATTAATTTTTAATAACACTTTGAATCTATTCGCGTGAAAAAGGAGACAATATTTCAGAAATGAAACGAATAAATAATGCAATCAAACAATTCTTTGATTAAAATTAAAGCATTTTTTTCCTGTAAAAGAGTTTCCTCTTAACAACAGATTTATTATTTTCTTTTCATTCAAAGTGAACTCAAAAGTAAAATCTGAGGTTTTATTGAAATTTAGCGGTTATTTAGTTTATGTCATAAACTTTATGAAATGGTTCGGATGAAACAAATTTTGCGGACAAAAGCCTTTCCGAACGCATTTTTATATTAATTGCTTTGCATTAAGAGATGGAAAGAAGTCTCAGCTATTAATTGAGATTTTATTCTTACCCTTACATAAAGAGAATCACAAGAGTCGAAGCGAACAGCAATTGTCATACCTGAGCGTCATTTTTATATTTCTTTTCCCATGCATTTCACTTGACTTGACTTCAGAGCTGCTGTACTTTTAATATGTTTTCATTGATTGCGTAACGCCTGAAGGCTTCGGATGCACAGCACAGGTCTATAATTTTAAGGACGAGTAGCACATTCTTAACTTTTGCTTTTAGTATGAGTTGGAAATACGTAGCGTTAGTATAAGGTTATCATCACAACTATCGAAAATGAGTATTTAGGAGTGACACCCAACCACTGCCCCAAAGCCATAGCCCGCTCTCTGAGGCCTAAAGTTCCGAAATTCAAATCATATTCTAAAATAATACTTTGTTTTCTAACTTTGATTACATTGAGTGACAAAACAAAATCCATTGATTTTGGGCACAATTTTGGACAAAATAACTACAAAAATACAATTTCCAACATTTGTGGCAACACTTATATGAAAATTACATTCTTTGGGGTAATTTTGGTGACAGAAAAGGGGCCAAAGAGTATATTAAGAGCTGTGCGTAAGTGAGGTAGTCTTCCCTAAGCTATAAATTGGGATACATTAATGACTTTAATGCAAAACGCCTCTTCCGCTCTTAGATTAATTTCGTTGCTCACAAAGGAATGCTTTCATCAGGACTTACACTACATATCCATTGAATAGACTTTAATGCTTTTGAAAACCAATCAAACGAATTGTGATTTCGCTCTAAAATTACTTAAAAACATAGTTTACTTAAACAGAGAAACATTTAAAACTCCATTTATTTCAAACTTTTTAATGATTTTTCTCCAAAATCTGAATCATTTTATTCTCTAAACTCATTGTTTGCGATAAAATTCTCCTTAATTTGCATTTTATTTCAATTTTGTTCATTAGTTTCTTAATGACTAATATTTGATAAACTCTTTTCAGATCGTAATTAAGATTCACACAAAGGTTTTGTGTTCAGACGCCGAATATAAGACCCTTTCCATCACAAACCAAACGACGAGTAAAGAAGTCGTTCGAATGCTTTTGAATAAATTTCGACTCAAACACAGAGATCCCAATCTTTTTTACTTAACCCTCGAAGTATGGATCAGACAAACAGGTATGTATTGCCACTACACTACTCTTAATTATCCATATATTCATTATATTCTAATATTTCCGAGTAAAGTGTCAAACATTTTATTTATCATTCGTAGCAATAATTGTATTATTACTCGAAAGGGGAAGTCATTAAATACTGGAAGTGATTATAATGAATATCCTTTTACTGAATCTTTCTTTAATGAAAAACTTCTAAATTAAATTCGAAGAATAATTTGTAAAAATGGGAGAAATTTATCTCTAAATAAATGAATAGGAATTTGAAGCCAAAGTACAAGTGTTTGAATAAAACCTGATTTCGATGGTATTGTTCTGACCTCTGAAGTCTGCATTTATGAGAAATTTAAAGTTTTGTGTAGAAAATAGAAAGCGAGAGTGAATAGAGAAATAAGCTAGATAATTTTTCAGTTCAATGAAATCAGATCGTAAGCACTGGTGTGAAACCATTGCTTTCTTTTGCAAAATTGGTGTACAAAAGGGAAGACTTCTCTCATTCATCACAATCTCGTCGAACAACTCGAACACAAAAAACACGAATTCTTTCTTATAAAATATTTTCGCTCAGATTTTCATTCACTTTCGCTCAGGTTTTTCATGAATTGCTATTTGTGTCAAAATGTGTGTAAATATTTTGATTTAATATCGGACTAAAAAATCTGAGATTTATTTTTCGGGATTTAATTACAAAATTGTTTAATCATTAATTGGTTTTGGATTTAATGAACGGAAACTAGAGTTTAGACATTAAGTGGTTATCAGACTGTAATCAAACGCTTAGTTATAATCTTTTGATTTCAATTAATATAAGGCTTTACTTGTTTTGAATCCAAATTAAAAACGAACGCAAGACTTGACCTGTCATTAGTTGAGGACTAACAGGGATTGACATCCAGACTGTCGTCGCTCCGATAAAAGCCAATATCCAAATGGAATAATATTTTCAAAACTATTCAGATATAAATGAATGAGGACCAAGATCAACAAAGACAGTTTTAAAATTCCATTGGAATTAGAGCAAAAAAGATACCTTGCTTATATATTAGTTTTATCGATTTAAAGTGGTAGATTAGCTAGAGCATTTTGCCCAAAAACAAAAGAGATGACAAAAGTTATTTATATTTAGAGCTAAAAGTGGAAAACTTTATATATTTTATCGGAAATTTGATCAGAAATATGAAACCGACTGAAGAAATAAATTAATAATTTAATGGTTTTTTGCAGGCATTCCTATAAGGAGTGTTATGGTCTTAGATGACGACACGAGTCCAGCACTCCTTCAGTCATGTTATCCGCAAAAGGATTTAAAGTAATATATTTAAGGAAACGATTCAAATAATGAGTAAATAATTAAATAATGATTTGTTTGTTTAAATTACAAAAAAGGTTTTCACTAATGACTCGATGCGGAGGTCTTATAAAGATATACGACAGCTGTCTTATGTCAGGGGTAAGCCTATACTCATACCTAAATTCTTAAGTCATTACTCGATATTTGGCTGACATTTGGTTTATTTTTAGTCACTTTACAAAAGCCTTCTTCTGTCGGACCGAACGACTGTTGAGGAGCTGATCCAACTGTTGCTCAACTGTTATAACTTGAATGAAAATCCATCGAAGTTTGCCTTATATGAAGTCTGTCCGTCCCGTAAATGTATGTATTTTTGTCTGGTATTTGTCACTGACTTCCAATTGTTAGACAAAACAAATGATTCGTTTGTTTTTTAATTTATTTTTTAAATGATTTGTTGTTTGTATCGATAGGCGAACGGAAATTGAATTGCAATGAAATACCTCTGGCCTTACAGTCTCAGTGGCCAAACCCCGACATATGTGTGTTTCAATTGAGACATAATTGTGAAGAATACCAAAAGAGGAAACGAGAGGTTTGTTTACTTTGCTTTTGATTTCATTTTTCTTATCAAATATTTGAGTTCTCAAGTATTTAATCAATTGTTTATAACTTTGAACTGATAGTTACCCTGGACTAAAACGTTGGATCGCTCCGGAAATGTGATGTTTCATCTGAATGGGAGGGATGAGGTCAATTCTAAATCAATACATTCGCCGACATTAAAGCCATCGTTCAATAACTATGAAAATTATTTCTATATTTGATTCAAAATCAACGAATGATTTTTGTTGTAAAGGAATGAAAGACTAGTCGTTATCTAACAGTTCACACAAACAGTACTACAAACAAATTATTGGACATAAACTCACATTCAAACAAAGTTAATCATAATTAAGTTTTTCCTTTTTCTCACACTTTTCACTAAAATACTGCGAAAAAAGTTTTTTTCTGATTTACTCTCCATTTCTGACGACTGGCTCTCAAAGTAAACATTGAGTTCATTACTAATGAATTCTAATTTCTTTTTCAGATAACTTCGTTTAGAAATTCCCAAAATTATGTTTTCTTGAAATTCATTGATTATTTCGTAAATTGATTTTAGATTTAATATAATTTTCTAAACTATTGTCTGTTTTAATCACTCATTTGATACTTATTTTACTCATTTCAACAGCGATTCAAAATAAGTGTGCATTTGATTTGTTATTCTCTAGATTTTATTCATTAGTTTTTGCCATTCCTTTGCCTTAACTCTTTTGAATTCATTTTCTGATCAAAATTTGTAAATTTGAAATAATATCTAATTTTTGTAATATATAAAGCATTTTAAATGTGTTTTACTAAAAGAGTTATTTGAGTTATCTTTAAATATAATAAAAGTTTATATAATTATTGCGTTTTTAATGATTTATAAATTATAATCAATTAGAGGTTTAATAGCATAGCATATGATTTGCTTATCGTTTAACTCATTTATTTACAATTTTTCATCAGAAGTTCAACACATATATGGAAATAATAATTAATTAAAACTTTATTCAGAGTTTTCAAAGAAATATTTGTCAAACCATTGACTTGTAATCAGAGAACAATCTGAAAGCACTTAAGCAATGACTCCCACATTGTTTTAATGGTTATCTAAAGTATCTCTAAATTAAAGTCGTTTTCAAATCTAATATTTATTTAGTGATAACTAAAGTGTTCTCATTTCGGGCTATGAATTAGTTGGCCCTTTGAGTGATCAGTAATTTTGAGCTTTCAGTTTGTGGTTGGAATTCCTATATCACTATTCATAAGAATATCAAGTTTTCAAAAACAGTTCGATTGAATTGATTTCAAATACATTTGAGAGAAATATATTTCAAATACCATATGTTTGCACAAAATGTTTCAGAGATTAGTTTAAATTTCTTGAGAAGATTCGAGTTTTATCTCCAATCAGACAACAAATGGATTTATTTGCAGTCATTTATCGGATTTCTAAATAATTTACTCGAAAAATAGAAATAAATTCAACATTATTTGCAATGAATTACAGCCAATCCTAAAGAGCAACCAAGCTATTTTTAGCTTTTAATTTTAGTAAAGCCGTCATTAACAACATATTGTTATTGTGCAAGAGGTAAAAAGTACCTTGTAGTAATCAATAAGATATGTCTTTAGGATCTAAAGAGTGAACGAATTTAATGAAATTCTTGAATAGTTTTAATTAATCGAAACATTTTTGTTGACACCAATGCATACGAATGTTATGTAATAAATGCAAAAATTCTGTATAACTCATATGATATGTCATTTTAATCAAATTCTTGACAAATAATTATCTCATCGATTTCAAGTGGGTGTTGGCATAGAATCAGGCACTTCCTACAGTAAGGAAAAGGGCATTTTGATAATTCCGTGACTTCTGAGTAATTTAGTTTTAGTAATATCTCCTTGATAATCACTGTTCTTAATTTCAAACTATATTTCAATCTGAATCTAAGACTTAGGAAAACCTGGATCATTTTTTCAAGCTCTTTCCGCAACTTACAAAGTTGAACAAATTGTTCCAGGTTAATCTACAGTTTATTACAGTGCAAACAATTATGATTTACACCGTTTTCATAAATTTGGACAAATAAAACCGATATAGCAGTAACTGTGCTTGCTTAGTTCTAATTGACTAAATGTTAGGTTAATTCAATTTTAATAGATTTTAACATTTGATATGTCCTTCGAATGCAAAATATTTAAATAAATTAATGAATGAATGAATGGTTGGCATTGACTTCGATTATGGAATCAAAAGGAAGAACTCAAACGTCATTTAAAATCAAAAATTTCACATATTTTATAAAAATCATAAAACTATTCAACAAAAAAACTCTTTTGGATCGCAATTAATACTTATTTTAATCTCAAAACACTATTAGGAATGAGAATAATACTGTATTTAATTTTGCTTGATAATAATTAACCATCAGATTTATTGAATTTCATGTTTCGAATAAACAATTTGTAAAAAATATAAATTTCTGAATTGAGATCAGAATAAAATAACAGAGTTTTAGAACTGTTTATAAAAAATTTGAAAAGTTATTGATTTATAAAAATAAGATCGAAATCAAACATTTTTATTGAAAAGCATTTCAATTGAGTAAAAAACAAAAGTATTTAATAATTATTGGAAGTATATAATAGTCCGGAGAGAGACTCCCGAATGCATTAATTCAAACGCCTCTCCGATTTGGTTGAGTTTTCTGGTGTGAGTCACGAATTCGTCGACCATTAGTTGCTTGTTCAGATATTGTTCTACGAGTTTGGGTACACTCGACCTGCTCTTCCATCCACCGAAAGCAGTTCCTTTCCAGACTCGACCAGTAACTAATTGGAAGGGACGAGTGCTGATCTCCTGACCACTGGCGGCCACTCCTTTACTCAGACAAAGCAAATAATTTAATAAAATTAATAAATAAATGCAAATTAATTACCGATTATGACAGAAGTGCCCCAACCCTTATGGCATGACTCGAGTGCTGCCCTCATTGTTTGCACATTTCCAATACATTCAAAAGTATAGTCGAGACCCCCGTCAGTCATTTCAACCAGCACCTCTTGGATGGGGCGGTTGTGGTCCTTTGGATTAACAAATTCAGTACATCCAAACTTCTTGGACACTTCGAATTTCTCTGGATTTATGTCAATCCCTATAATTCTTTTGGCACCTCTCACTTGGCAGCCATGAGCCACAGCCAAACCTACAGTACCCAAACCCCAAATCGCACAATTACTTCCCGCTTCGACACCAGCGGTATTGAGTGCGGCCCCAAATCCGGTGGAAATCTGTAATCAATTGAAGTCATAAGAAATTTGATAGAAAAACAAGAGAACTAACACCACATCCGAGGAGACAGACTTTATCCAAAGGCGCCCTTTCATTAACTTTGGCCACAGATATCTCTGCGACGACAGTATATTCACTGAAAGTTGAAGTTCCCATAAAATGAAATAATGTCTGCCCTTTGCATGAGAATCGAGAAGTGCCGTCCGGCATAAGACCCTTTCCCTGTGTATCTCTTATTTTGGAGCAGACATTGGTTTTCGGACTCTTACAGAACTTGCATTCGCCGCACTCAGGGATGTATAAAGGGATGACATGGTCACCGACTTTTACGGAAGTGACTCCTTCGCCAACGCTCTCCACAATACCTCCGCCTTCGTGTCCCAAAACACAGGGGAAAGTCCCTTCGGGGTCGTGACCGTCGAGTGTGTAGGCGTCAGTATGACAAACACCAGTGGCTATTATTTTGATCCTGACTTCACCTTTTTTGGGAGGGTCGACAGTGATCGTCTCAATAGAAAGGGGTTGTTTGGGAGCCCAGGCCACTGCTGCCAAACATTGGATGGACTGATAGAGTGAATCCAAAATAGATTTTTAAAACCAAAACTATTGAAAATCTATTCATACCTTTCCAACAGAATCTCCGGAAGACATCATCGATTAGATTCACATAAAATCTGCGAACGAATGGAAAGAATGAATATTCTCGAGAAGAAAATGGGAACAGAATTGTGAGACAAAACAATCAAAACAATCAAAACATATGTTTTTATTATTTCAATTAAAAATTGAATTAAACTTATTTTAATCTTTTGTCAACTTTTTATTAAAACTATTCTCACAATTGTTTGACTTTTTATTTATCATTTGAATCTTGAAATCTAAAGTTAACTTCTATCACCAAGGTACTTTCACGCCTTTTAGATCTATACTAAATTAAAGGATTAATCAACAATTTTTCAATTGACCACAAGAATTATTAATAGTTTTGTAAATCTATGTATTTGACCAGGTTTATCATTAAGTTCATGTAAAGTTTATAGTAGTTGTGATATACAGATATCTCCAGTCAATCAATAAATCATTTAATTGATACCTATTTTTGAACAAACATTTGATTTAATATTATTTGAAAACTATTGAACTCAGAATCACTGATACAATGACCTTGCTAACACAATAAGTATTGCCGGAACTTTCAACTCTTTATATAACTTACTATTCATAAGTAAAATATTTTCAATTTTAAATAAAGCTTGGTCAAAATAAATAGATAATTAGTTATTTAGAAATATCAAAACTAAATAGCATTATAGTGAAATTGAGCATGTTTATGTCTATGTCTCTGCCTATCACATAGAGTCTATGTCTAAGTCTATGTATATTTCCGCTCCAAAACCAATTAAATATTTGAAAATATATTTCAGAATTTTTGATTGAGAAATGTAAGGATGCTCTTGGCTTTATTTAATAATTAGCTTCAAACTACTTAAAAAAGTATCTAGTAAATAATGAATTTGCAAACGAGTCTTATCAAAGTGTTTGATCTAAACTGAGATAAGATGCAAAAAATCGAAACATACCAACAAAATGACGCGAAATACTAAAATTAATACAAATATCGATTAAATATTTAAACTCAAAGATTAGTAAAATTGAGGGAAGAATTAAAATAATAAACAATTGAAATGAGTTTTCAAAATTGTTTCAACACTTGTGGTAATGAATGTCTCAGATGTTCAGACATATGATGTGTGGACCGAATGAAAGCGCAAACTCTCGTTTGGATGGGTTTCTGATTTAAAGAGTGAATGAATGCATTGTCTGAGTGTTTGTGAGGACTGTAAGGACTGAACGCATGTGCGAACAGTTTAACAGTGAATCTGGAGTTGAGTTTATGTTTAGACTTTCATCAATAGTGTCTTATTTTCTCCATAAATGAGAATTTTTGAGACAATTGCTGCGATCAAGTGCTCAACTGATTGTTGTTTTTCTGGTCTTTTACCACAATTTGATCGATGCTTATAACTCGTGAAGAGTTTAATGAATGCATTTCTGGTTATTTGGTTGACATTCATAATAGTC
>JAQIYB010000415.1:0-11854 GCA_034699325.1 Oribatida sp. Gr-Ori-00743 | reverse complement strand
GATAAAAATTATACTAGCTTATTCTAAACAACTAGATCTTTAAAATGATATAAGAATTGTCTAAATAGGACTTATAGAACATCCAGTATTTCCTTGTTAGACAGAGTTTTGATAAAGAAAATTTGCAAGTTTCAATTATAATACATTTACAAGTTTTGCAAATAATTTCGTATAATTTATTGTATAAGTTATACTAAACTCATCTTTCAATGATAATCGAGATATTTCTAAGAATAAAAATCACCCAGTTAATGTTATGAGACACAAACTAACCAATGAAACGAAAAAATAGATCGAAATTTGGTTCAATGAAAGTCAGAATATTTGAATAATGATTGAGTGTTTGAGTCTATTCCTAACCCAATAACACTCTCTTCAGTTTGAATTCAGTGATCATCTCTTCGCTCATATTCTGATTGTCTGATTCTTCATCCGAACTGTAGGTGCGATTGACTATTGACGAGGAAGTAGACTGAGAGGAACAGTGCGGAGAACACAGATATTGCAAAAGCGGTAACCGATAAGAGCCGCAAAAGTCGACAAATTTGATGTGTTCCACACGAGAGTCAAAATAAACGCCTAATTCATACAAAATGTGTTTAAAATTCAATCAAAATATCAGTTGAATGACACAAACCTTTACACTTAGGGTTTACACATCTGTGACCACTGTCCAGATAATTGGTCATACATTTAGGCAATTCGTAATCTTTATAGTGGATCTTGTTGATTTTAATAGAGCGAGCAGCCAATTCCATTAGACTAGGCACGTCATACCTGCACAGAATAAGACAATTTAATATCCTTAACCTTTGCATTTATGGATTTACATCATATCTCTGACAAATCTCATGACCAATGGGTTGTTCCTCAGTGACAGCTCTATAAGACATCTCAATTTGACGATCTCTGGCGGGAGTGTCGTCAATAGGTTTCTATGAAGTGCCAGAGATCGCAATGATTTCAACTGAGCGATAGTAGAGGGCAGAGACCGCAACTTATTTTCGCAAAGGGATAGTGACTCCAAGTGTTGTAGTCGTCCCACTTCTTCGGGCAGTTCTTCCAATAGATTTCCGCCCAAATATAACAACCGAAGTGATTCCATTCGGTAAATGTCCCTGGGCACATTCTCAATGACATTACTCCCAAAATATAATGACTTTAATGACTTGAGTTCCAGAATTTGTTGTGGAATCGCTTTAAACTTAAAAGATTGATCTTGATAAGTTTTACAATCAATAGAGAGTTTGATTACTGACCAGATTTCCACCCAATGAGAGCACTCGTAAACTATTGGCAAATGTTTGGCCAAAGTCTTTGGGCAAAGAGTTTTCATCCAATTGATTGTCGGCGCAAATGAAAGTTTGCAATTGTCTGAGTTCACAAATAGAGTCGTCCACTCTCTTCAGCTGATTGTGGGACAGGTCCAACATTTGAAGATGTGCTGAATAGTTGGTCAGTTGTGGAGGAATTACATCCAATCGATTACCACTCAAATTGATTGTCGATAACGGGTTTTTGAATTGTTTCATATTTTCATAGCACGACCCGGAGTCAAGATTCAGGTATGAGAGGTCCAGACTCATAGAGTTGGTGTCACACGAAGCTTGTCGTTCCAGGAAAAGCAAATTTGTCTGAATCGAGTCGTCGGCACTTTCAGAACGGGATCTATAGTCCCAGTCATCCGAAGACTGATTACTTTGATCTGCGTCCGGGTCATCGCGTGATTTACTCCTAGGTCTCAACGCCTCCGCCATTAGTGAAAGTATTCTATAAAATAATCAAAAATTCAATTCAATTCAAAGAGAATTAGCAAAATTGTATAAGGTCATGAAAAAAATGAGAAATGTTATTTTGTTGTTAAAATGTGTTTAATTGATAGTCCTTGGACCTAAATCTAATTGAAACTTGTTTTTATAAATTACTAATTGAGTCAAACATTTACTTACAGTTTTTTATTAATCTTTTGAACTGATTTCAAAGTTTTCTTAACTTTTGCTGAAGTCGTCCTTTGAAATGACTGACAAGACTCAACTGATTTTATTTAAACTAACTAGATTCTTTTAAAACATTTTCAAATCATAAAATGAGTGATGCGTTTGACAATCGATGCGTTTCTAACTATTAATTAACTTTGAAATCCTTGAAGTTTGCGATTAATTTATTCGTTCAAAACTATAATACAATACACGAGTTTCTAATTTATTCAGCGCCTGATTTTCACCTGATCAGTTGAAAATCAATTAGTATGAACAGGTTTTAAGTAATTGTACATGATAACATAGGGGAGAGAGAGGGTTACCTAATATTATTGTAAACGACTATTTAATGCGAACATAAATTTAAATAATAATAAATTTCCACTCAATTAAGAAATCGTTGAATTATTTTTCATAAACACATAATTAATTTCTTAGAATTAGTAAATAAGGATAATATCCAATGAGATAAATGGACAAGGTGCATATGCTGAGCTTCAATGCACACACTGTAACTGTAGTACGATATGAAGTTATCAGTCAAATTGAAAAACATTCGCTGAAATCAAAGTATAAAACAAACTAAAAGAGACTTTGACTCTCATTAGAGATAAGCTTTAAACCGAATGATTAGTCTCTTCTGTTACCAACCATTTCAAAAGACAGCGATTTTCACAAATCTTGTGATAATTGACTCAATTCCAGAGAAAAATCAGAATTTAGTTTCTTTAGAGGTATTTCGCCATTCCTTCCAACGAGTGATCTATCAGTAAATTCTTAAAATTTCTATCTTTGAAAACTTTTAAATTCCAGTGAATTGTTTGCTATTTTCATTGAAACTGTATTCAAATTAGATGTGGTTATGGGTAACACTATTTGGGTTTCCAATAACGAGATTTCAATATTTAAAATCAAAGTTATATTCGTCTCAAGACTTTTGGCTCAAAAAACAGTCACTTCGACTGACTTTCCTTTTCTATTATTAGCTTTTGCTAAGAACCAAAAATATTTTCAAATTAATCATTTTTTACATAAATGGCTATAATTAGACCCAACGGAAAAATAGATGAATAATAAACTCGTTTAAGCAATAATGAGCATGCTTAAATTAACATTGATACAGGAATTGACTTTTACTGTTGAAAATTAAATAGAAATAGAACAAACAGTGAATAAATTGTTCCCCAAAATTACAGAGTTTCAAAAGCCTTGGATGGCACTGTTAACAAATTGGATGCGAGCCGGGTGCTCATCGGCCGGTCTGTTAAAGGCCTCCCAAACTGGTGAATTGACCCCAAAGAGCCGGTAGAGTTTAACCCAATTGTTAGTATTGTCTAATGTGAATCTGTGATAACTTCCCGCTGGAAGTGTCAACAGATCTCCTTTTTGGACAGCAATACGTATCCATCGATTGTCGACATCTCTGACATCAAAATAAGCGGAACCGTCCAAAACAAGTCTAATTTCTTTTTCAGCATGCATGTGCTCCGTGTAAAAAGCATTTAACTTTTGCTGGTAGTTTTCCAGATGTTCCGGGTGTATGTTCAACACATCGCCGTATTTATAGCCTCTTTGAGACCACATTTCATTCAATTCCTCTTCATTTGAGTGTTTGTCGACATTTATCTGACAAATAATAATATATTTAAATATTGAAATAAAAATGATTGCAATTAATTACATAATCATATTTGACGCCAGACTTTCCTTTCAATTCATCTAAAGTCAGATATTGGGGAGGATTCAGAAGTCGGTCACTCTTTTTTTCGACCACATTCCCCGGCTCTTCATCACTGATGTACCATGCTCTAACCATTTTTGATCAGTTGGTCTAAATTTTCTCTTTAATTTGGTTTTCGCCTTAAAATGAATTCATTAAAATAGGGCCGCACTTATAACGCAATTGATTGGTTTTGAAGGCTGTCCTTTGATGTATGAGTGACACCAACTTTTGCTATTATGAATGAATTCAATTCATAACCAACTTTTTTAATGTTTGGCACAAAAGTGTCCTTCGATTTGTATAAACAAATTATATAATTATTATAGCAATTATTTCATATATATTTGTCTGTTTTAGGGAAAATTCTCGACTATATTCCTGCAACTCTATGTTCAAAATCATGTTTACACAGTTTTGACAGTTTATTTTGCTGCAAATCTTATTAGACGGAGCAGTTCTTGGTAAATTGATTAATTAAACATTTTGACACTTAATGGGAACGACTAGAGAAGCATCTACATGTAGTTAAATCTAGATTCTAGAACATTTAGAATTTAAATTTTTTTAAATAATTAATATTACCCAGACTAAAAATATCGTTCATTTGATAAATATTATTATATAACAAATATATTTTATAACAAATGTATAGGCGTCACTTGAAGAGGGAAAAGCTATAAAATTAAGGCAAAAAATAATGATTTGCATCAAAAATATATTTGATTAATAATGCAAATAAATAAAAAGTTAGTATAGTATCCAATGTTATCTTATTTAATATTTAATACAATATTTAATACAATAGTTTGACTCAATTTTATTTCAAATACTCTCATATAATACAGAAAACAAATTATGGAAAACATTTTCTTTTCTTTTATTATCTAATTATTTGATTATTTCAAAAAACAATTTAAAATAAACTCAATTTTGAACTCAAATGCATTTTATTTTATGTATTCACCAGGTTTCAAAATATTAATAAACAAATCTACTAATTAAAATTAGTTTATCCTGCTAATTTTAATAAATCAGTAAACAGTCGATTCATAATTGAATGAATCATTGAATGAAATGATATTTTAATGTAAATAATATCATTTATATCTTTATATCAATCATAAGGAAGGAAATAATCTAAATCTTAAAGTAAACGTCAAAATAAACTAGTACAAAATAATGAATAAACTCATAAATAGAGTGATTAAAAGTCCACAAATCAAACAAATTCAGGTAATCCATTGAATTTCAATTTATCCCATCTATTAATATTGTCCATGTTCATTATTAATTAATTAATGCTTGGTCACTATATTACATTAGTCCAAGATAATTATCGGCTATAAAAACAAACTTTTCTAATTTATAATTGCTCATGGTAAGGTTGGCAAAACTAATTCGACATAAACTATTCCAAACCTATCAAATCTAAACTAATTAAATGAATTTGTCATAAATTAATCATATTTACTGTTTATCCCGGATGAGTTATCCGACGTACACTATTATGCCGAATAAGTTGAATGAGCTTGCTCCTTGTCATATACTAAATACATGTATAAGCGTTTATAATACGGGACTATCCGTACAGTTATTTGTAATATGAAATGTCCTCCAATTTAATGAAAAAATTCCTCGAAAAGAGAGTATAATTCAGGGGTTGCCACGCTCTGCGAGCTTAGGGCCAGAATAAAATGAGTGTTTATTGATTAGAGTTCTGAGGGATACGCCTAAACTGACTAGTTTTGGCATATCTTGGTTAAATTTAGTTTAAACTTGGTTTAAATTCAGTTTCTACGACAGTGTGTGAATTTTTCTGAATGATCCCATTATGGTATTCCCAGATGGCATTTCGCTCAGTTGAAAGTTTTATGGTTTTTTGAGCTTGGTGACCTCCTATTAATTCAAATATGTTGTCATCTAAGAGATGAGAAAAAGAGGAATCCCTCCATTAAGTTATGTCCGCCAATAATTCACTCTAGACTTTATGATTGTATAACAGTTACTGGTCCTTCAATAAAGCACTTAACAATACAAATAAAGTCCTTCCCTCTCCCCTCATATATAAGTTATCCTTGAATTTTTCAATATATCGCTTAGAATTTGAATATTTGGTTTCCTTTGCCTTATATACTAAATGAGACTTTCAGTGTAATCACTATCTCCCGAACAGAGGTCTGAATAAGTGCATACTTTTCACAATCGGGGCTCAGTTTAGACTTTAATAATACAATTATTGTTAAAAATGAGAATAAATTGACTAAATTGACAAAAAGTGTGATATAATTGAATTTCATTAAATATTTCCCATTTTAGACGATATTGAATAACAGATAAAATGAGATATAAATGACATATAAACCAATACAGTTTAAGCAAGATTAACTGCACAATCGTAATCCACACAGACTATACACTGTCTACATATCAGTTTTGTTATAAATTATTATTGATTTAATCAATTTGATTACCTTGGCCTTCAAAGACACAAAGTTAGTGAACTAAACTGTTGCCTAAATTACAATTAAACTCAATTAACAAAAATCATATTTTGTTTGTAAGAAATGTTAAGATTCTTATTAATGAATAAAATATAATTAAAAACATTGAGTCATAACTCAATTTCAATGAGAGAATTAACGTTTCTCTCATATTCATCCCCTTCCACCCAAAGCTCATATTGTGAATGAGACTGCACTGGATTTAGCCTTGATCATTTGACTCGAAAACCTGTAGCACAGCTTTACTATACTGTACTCTCACAGTAAAATTCAAGTGTCAGTCGTTTTTTGCAGTCTATAGTCGATAGTCAAGAGCTCGGATACGATTCCCTCTCATTGCTCTCCAATTTATTAAAATAAATATTTGGTTTAAATTTCTATATTTAAATATCTGAAATACAGACGATTCAAACAGAATGGGAGTTATAAAGAATCCAGTGATTAAATATACTCAGGTAATTGATTGAACTATTTATTTTAACCCAAATTGTTAGAACTTGCATGATAATCTGAGCTCTGTTAATGAAAGCCTGTCATTCATAACTTTCTTACAGATTATTTTGCACTGAATATTACCATTGAAATAAAACCTCTGTTTTAGTACTCTTTTAAAACATATGTAAAATATTGTAATTAACAAAATGTTTATTTATTTTCCTAAAATATATGGTTTGACTTTGGAGTTTCATAAGTGAACAGGGTTATATGTTAGCATAAATATAGTTTGTACTAGTGCACATTTTAAAAATTCTCTTATTTGATAATTCATACATTTGTTGATAGCTATTCATAAACAATGAATTTGTAAATTCCGTGAGTGGAAAGACGTTTGAGACCATTAACCCAACCGATGGTCAGGTTATAACTCGGGTTCAAGAGGGGGACAAACCAGATATTGATAAGGCTGTGGCCGCCGCCAGGAATGCCTTTAAAAGAGTAAGTCATTGAAAATATTATTTGTTTTTAAACATTAAATTAATTTTTGTGAAAAGGGCTCAGTTTGGCGAACAATGGATGCCTCCCAAAGGGGACGTCTTCTGTTCAAATTGGCCGATCTCATTGAGCGAGACGTCGACTATATGGCAAGTCTGGAGACTATGGACAATGGAAAGCCCTTTGCCGATGCACTCTGGGATATGAACGCTGCCATCAGTTCAATCCGATATTATGCGGGTTATGCCGATAAAATTCACGGGAAGACGATTCCGGCCGACGGAAAGTTCTTTTCATTCACAAGACACGAACCAATTGGTGTTTGCGGTCAAATAATTCCGGTCTGTCGTCCCTTAAGCATAAAAATTAGATTAATTAAAAATTCTCTATATTTTAGTGGAATTTCCCCCTCTATATGATGGCCTGGAAAATAGGACCGGCGCTCTCTACCGGTAATACCGTTGTCGTCAAACCAGCGGAACAGGTATTTGTTCTGAAATTTTTTTAATCATTAATTATTTTGAATATTTAAGACTCCATTGAGTGCACTATATTTGGCGAGTCTTGTAAAAGAGGCCGGTTTCCCTCCCGGTGTGGTCAATGTTGTACCTGGATACGGACCAACAGCAGGCGCTGCTCTGTCAGAACACTTGGATGTGGACAAGGTCGCTTTTACGGGATCTACAGATATCGGACATATTATCCAATCGGCGGCCGGGAAGTCAAACTGTAAGCGGGTGACCCTCGAAATGGGCGGCAAATCACCGCTCGTTATCTTCGACGACGCAAACCTCGAAGAGGCGGTTATGATGGCAGTCAGTTACAGACACTTTGTTAAATTTGAACTAGGTCTTCACACGTTTATTCCCTCTATTTATAGCACGTCGGTGTCTTCATGAATCAGGGACAGTGCTGTTGCGCCTCCTCCAGAATATTTGTGCAAGAGAACATTTATGATAAGTTCGTCAAGAAATCTGTAGAGATGGCAAAGGGGCGGGTAGTGGGCTGTCCTCTCGACGCCAACACACAACAGGGACCACAGATCGATGACATTCAGTTCAATAAAATCCTGTCACTGATCGACGCCGGACGTAAAGATGGCGCTCAACTGTTGACTGGCGGAAAGAGAGTCGGATCCAAAGGATATTTCATTGAGCCGACAGTGTATGACCTAGTACAGCTAGCTTTTCATACAATTTTTGAATTTCTACATTTAATTCGTAGGTTTTCCGATGTGACCGACAATATGACAATTGCAAGGGAAGAGATCTTCGGACCTGTGCAGTCTATCTTCAAGTTCAAGACATTTGATGAAGTGGTGGAGCGCTGTAATAATACAAACTATGGTTTGGCTGCCGGTGTCTTCACTAAGGATATCGATAAGGCTCTGGCGTTCTCGCAACAGGTTCAGGCCGGCAGTATTTGGGTCAACACATTCTTAGCAATCGGCCCACAAAGTCCTTTCGGTGGGTTCAAGGAATCAGGATTTGGTCGCGAAAACGGAGAGGACGGCCTTCACGAGTATTTGGAGATCAAAACGGTATGTCCATTGATTTGAGCGACAGACCAATTGATGACATCTTTTACTTGTTCTTAGGTTACCATCAAAATGGATGAGAAAAACTCTTAAACTAATCCAAAGAATGAATCGAAACAACGGTTTAATACCTTTAATAGAGAAATAAATGTTTTTACCTTGCTTAATTCATAATTATTTGTATTGTTTTGATTTAATCAATAAATTCTGAGTAAGTTTTAGTGAAATACGAATTGAATTTATATATTTTAGTAAAATAGAAATGGATCTTGGTTACTTTCAAGGTATAAGATAAAAATGCACTGAAAAACTTGATTATAGAAGAACTGGTAAGCAAGCACACTTTTGGACCAAATTTTGGAACTTTATCTCATTTGTAATCTCAATCTAAAAATCGATTCTTTAATTTGTCTAAATTGTTCTTGTTAAAACATTTAAAATTATAAACTCTTAATTGGCGATTAAAGTCACTTTGTTTGTGAACAGTTTTATTCTAATAGAACCACAGATTCTGTACCTAATAACAGGGTTGTACAGGGTTAAATAACTCAAGAACCAGTCAGCTTGATAAATTACTGCCTGTACTGTACTGGATTTTAAACCTTGATTATTATTATCACATGACCAAGGACAGGAGACCATATATAACAACATGTTTACAGATTAAAATTATAATGTTTATAAAATTTATTAAAACCTTATAATAATGAAAATAATAATAACCTGATTCCCCCTTTTGTCCCCTCTGTGGCCACCACTGAAACAAAGTTAAATTGTGACTAAAAACTGAGTCATTATTTAAATGAGAGTCAGATTTGATTTGAAAATAAAAACATCGAAAGACTTGTATTGAAAGCAATGCACAGAGTATTGAATGAAATCAATTCTGAGACCAAATATCACCGAAAGTCTTCACCGAAAGACATACAAAAGCTCTGGAAATGCCTGCAATCAATCGCTTACCACAAGAGTCGGCGCGGATTCGTTAAAAAACTGTTCGCCGACAATGAGTCGGATTTCGAGTCCGAAAACCAATTGAAAACTATTATAAACAACGCTTTGGACGACAAACTGGTCGCAGAAGAAGTGGACCAAAACAAAGCCTATCGATTGATAGCATCGGTGGACAGACTAAAGATGACAAATAACTCCACTAATGACTGGTATTGTTTTGAATGTCATTCCTCTTCTGAAAGCGAAGACCTCATCGGTTGTAAGGACTGTTTTCGAGCCTTTCATGAAACATGTCTTCATTTAAGTCCCGTTTTGAGCGGTCAGTCAGTCAACGGTTCCGACAAACAACTGGACATTCAATCAGAAGATAAGTCTCTCAAAGATTGCGACAATCAATTGAATGGCGAACCGGAGGAACAGATGTCTGACGTTTCGCCCCAACAATTGAAAGATGGCTCAGAGAATAGTGAAGAGTTTACGGCATTCCCTTTGCGTTGTCCTCAACTGGACTTTGAGTGTCCTTATTGTCAGCGATATAAATACCCTGATAACATAAGAGCCAAACAGATTTGTGGCGAAGAACTCAATCTATTGATCGAACTCTTCTACGAAACCATCGAAAAAGAGTACCAAAAGAGAGATATCGATATTTGCAGAGAATATGTAATGGATTCGAACCTCCTCTCAAATGTCCTCATTTATTGTCCAATAGATTTGCCATTAATTAGACAAAAAGTCTTAAAACTGAGGAAATACACGTCTTTTGTCGAATTCGATAACGATTTGAGACATTTCTTCCACAACTTCTCTGTTCTAAAAGGCAAAGAACTGATCCAACCATTCATTGATGTAATTGACAAAGAAATGGAAGAATTGTATCAATGCTATGAATGTTATCTATGGAACAAAGCGGCTGAAGAAGAGAGGGCGCCGTCATGTGAGTGGTTCATTCGTGTATGTAATCCACCGCACCGTTTGGTTTACGCAAAGCTGAAGGGCTTTCCTTATTGGCCCTCAAAAGTGCTCCAATGGGACGGCGATTCCGATAAATGTAAAGTGCAGTTCTTTGAGGCCAATCGCTTTGAAGTGGCCTGGGTTCCCAAGACCAAGATTAAAGAAATCGATTACAAAATGGAGTCAAAACAATTAAAAAACCCTAATATTGTAGAATCTGTTGCTCTCCTCTTCAGATATCTGAAGAATTTGCGTAATCAGGACTCGGATTTGGGACAGGAGTTTGTATTCGAACGCGTCTACAGTCGTTTGGAGGGAGTGCTCACCAGAATATGGCGCAAACAGGTAAACACATCCAAATTGACAGAACTTTAGATAATTCTGCTCTTATTCGTAGGGATACCCCTTTCTGGCGGACCTAAACTTTGAATCCAAGAAAAAATGTGTGCGAAAGTGTGTGAAACGCAAACTGGAAGAAAGTCAGGAATTATCTCCTTTTAAACATTTGTTTTATTCAAATGACAGCAGTAGTTCCCAATCGAGTGTCAGCACTAATGGCGACATTTCAGGTCTGATTTGATTTTTCGGTAATATTTCCGTTTCTTTAATTAGTTTTCATATTCAGTATTATCTCAAGACCTGAACGATAGTCAGGGCAGCATTGATAGCCAGGAGAGTGCTCTGCAGGCAATTCTGTCCAACCCTATGATCAAAGAAGAGGACAAAACCAAAATCTGTTCACTAATTATCTCATTCTTTAAGGATAACGATTCGATTGAATCTTAAGAATAGTTTTCAAATGATTTTATTTATAATTTTAATTCAATTTTAAGTTAAAGTCTAAACTTTAGACTTATTTTTACTTTGATTTTAAATTATTTTTTCTTAAATTTGTTTATAATTTCAAACTTTAATCATTTGTTTTGTTTCTGTGATTTTAATTATAAACTTAACGCTGTTTTCTGTTTCAATAAACATTTCAATTAGTTTTTGACATTAGTCTAAAGTTTTGGTCGGATTTAATACTTTGCTTGACTTATGACGAGTGGTCTGTCGTCAGTCATGAAATCATTTCTCATAATTCGCTCAGAATTTCGTAGATTTTAAGTGATTTGAGTAAATATTTTTCTATTGCTATGTCTTCGAGACTCAAATCTGTTGATTCAATCAGTTATTGATATGAATTTAAGGTTCATTTCAAGACTCCTTTTATGACATGAGTCACGAGGTTTTCATAAAATGAATCAAAGTTCCAGAATTTTCCGATTTTCCT
>JAQIYB010000414.1:0-11858 GCA_034699325.1 Oribatida sp. Gr-Ori-00743 | reverse complement strand
GACATTTTCAATCAATAAATTGAGCAAGCTCAGCCTTAATGCTCCATTCATGTCTAGTTATCTTAATTGCTGATTATTATCCCTAAGAATTAGGAATCAATCCATTGTTAAGAACCTAAGTTTGAAACAAACAATTAATTTATGATTAGATAAACATTCGGAGGGAATAAGTTCTTAGAATTAAGCCATCAATTAGAGCACAAGTACTGCCAACCACTCCACTAATTCATAAGATATCGGATTCATATTTCAAGTCTATTGACATAATTGTAAACATCTTTAATCTGAAGCCAACGAAACATTATATAAATAGATCTCTGAATTGTAATCTTATTTTTGATAAGTATTTCAGACTTTTTGACCGAAATTTCATCCAATTATGTCTTCAAAAAATGTTTTTAAACAAAACAAATCTTAAGTTTTATTTGGATTTCATCCGAGAATTTGCCTAAAAATGAGGTCCTCTTCAATACTTGTCTACAATATTAACGATGTTTTGACTAAACTCTCTTCGATTGAGAGCTAAGTTCGATAGGCATTCCTCTATAGATCTCTACCGGTAGACAAGTCTATGCAAAGCCTATGTATTTAATATTCAAGTTTGACCTAACTATCAGGCCCTGGATCTTAAGTTAAGGAGGAGTAAGGATATGGTCCGTAAAAACATATTGAAATTCACGAATGATATTCAAAATGCAAATTCTCATCGATAAGTCTCTCAATTTTAAGGCTTATATAATATTCTAATTATTTTTCGGTCAATTCATTGAAGTCTTCACACATTTTAATGTGAATTAATTTGAAGGCTATTAACACAAATTAGGAATACTTTGGTTTAATTAATAACAAATGATATCGTCTTTATTTAAATAATGTGGGCTAAAATGTGCAGGATCTAAGCTCAATTTTAAAATTACCATGATGGCTCTCATAGATTCAGAAGAAGATCTGGTTTTTAAGTTCAAACAGAGATTCAAATAAAGCGCTTCAAAAATACTATTGAAAGAGAAGTCAAACCAATCGTAAGCTTTGTTTTCATTTTGAATGCATTAAATGAGCGGTCGATCTGTGAATGCCTTCAATCAGACACTCATTTGTTTACCATTTGATTGTCCGCTCATTTAGTCTCTGATTTCGTTTAATTTAAGTTCAATTAATATATGAAAATGTCTTTCCTGGAGAGGCTTCGGAAAGGTGTCGCCGACATTGAGACAGAAGTGAAGAAACTGAAAGAGTTGACAGAAGAGGGACAACCGATTACCGACGAACAGCTCAAAGAAAACTTAACGAAAGCCAAGAGATTTGATTCGGAAGTCCGCAACACTTATGTGAGTCCTGTCATAGAATCTGTTTATCACTTATTAGTGGATATAATTTTAGGCAGAAGTCTCACAACTGTTGAATACCATCAAAAGTTCCGGCGATCCGTTGTTTGAGTCAAAGGACAGAATCCTTTCCATCAAACAAAGCCTTTGCGATATCGAAGACAATTCGGGTATTAATAAGTTTGGATACAAACCATTCAAAGAACAGTATTCTATCGAAACAATGGCTAACAATGTCGTCAATGAGGACAATGGCGAAGAACAACGAGAAGAAGAGGAGGAAGTTGTCGACAAACCGCCCGATAATCAAACCAACTTTGAGGACACTTTAAGTGCCAAATGTTTAGCTGAAGAGTTCGCACTGAAGACAGATATAAGCGAAGAGCGGACACAAACGTTACGGTTTGCACCCAATATTCCGGTCCTCAACAATAGGAATGGAAGTAATGATCGGACAAAAGTCGAGACCAAAAAGAAAGAAAAGACTCCGATTCGGAACAAAATGGTCAGTAAAAAGTACGACAAACTATTGGCCCGAACGCCACAACCGCACGACTTCGGTATTACCCGTCGGTTCACTTTTATGCCCCAAATATGTAATAACAACAAAATGGACGCTAAGAACACACCCGAAGAGCCGCCTTTTGAGAGCACACAAACCTATCGTTTCAATTATATGAGTAATAATGGCTTCCATTTGGGATCAGATGTCAATCAACTCACACCTCCCAACCCGTCCAACAACACTAACAACGGCGACAGCTTTGTTACCGTTGAGTTCACGCCCGGACTCACCACAAAACGGCCGAAAGGCATATCCAGAGTACAGAACAATGACTCGAAAATTGGAAACAAAGACAATAAGAATAAGAGTTTAAACAATTACAACAAACAAAAGGACAGTCGGCATAAGTGGGCCGACACCACAACCACTCAACGGTTGCCCCAATCTATACTTCAGAGCGTCGAAAACGATAAGATAACTCCCGAACAGCCAATTCCTGTCACTGATAGGACCAAATCGGCGCATATTCTTCGCTCAATAGCTGTGAAAGGCAGTGGTACGCCTCCCCTCCCAAAGAGCAGAATCGACGCCAATTTCCACAATCAAATCCTAAAACATTTGTAAACATTTCTTATATTATAATTGATTTCAATTTTTTGTCTATTTTTAAGACTCTTTTTCTCACTATATATACGAAAATCTATATATTTCTTAATTAAATAAAATATTTTTCAAATTGTTTTTACTTAAAACTGTATTGTCTTTCAAACCGATTGTATTTGTTTGTGTCCAAAGCCTTCCTCTTATTTAAGAGCCTATTATTGGAAGTGTTAAAGAAGTTGAGATCAAAATTAATGGCAATCTATCAATAATTGACGTAATCCTCGACTCAATTGTTTTGAAAGTCGAAGGGATGTCGAAATCATAGAAAAGGAATTGAATAACAAAATAGACTGATTGTAACCTTGCACAATTGTGCACAAGTTTAGGCGCCGAGACTTGTTGTCATTGACAACTCAAGTGCTAATCACGTGAAGAGTGACGTCAGTAAGGATCACATGACACATATGAACAGCCCTCCAAGTGTTCAGATGTTATCATCACTACTCTTGAGATGACTCGTATAGACATTAGTCGTCCCCAATGGGATCAAAGCACATACTCAGGTCGAGCCAAACACTTCTTCGCGGTAACTAATCCGCTGAACCTGTTGTGCGGGGAGAAGGAGCTCCAGATCGCCAAAGATGTTGTCACTCGACTCAAGTAAGCCATCGACAGATGTCTTATCTCTTTATTTGTTTTGCAATGAAACCAATTGATTGTTTGCCACCAGAAAGGGAGAGGACATTCCCAATATGACTGCCGACCAGTTGTGGCGATACAAACAGATATACGACTCGGCCTTTCATCCCGAGACCGGCGAAAAGATGATTATTATCGGCCGAATGTCAGCACAGGTGCCCATGAATATGGCCATCACGGGATGTGAGTCTCATCCCATTATATTCTGTCTTCTAAACTGATATGCCTTCCCATCTAATTACGGATCGGAATGAATAACAGCTTAGCAATTGAGCTATTTATCCAGAAAAAGTAACATGCTCCTTTCTAATATTAATGTATCTGTCTTAATAAACTAATAATTGAGTTAACAAGGCACTTTCCTATCGGTTAATAGGGAAGGCATAGGAAAGGAGAGATATCTGACTCTTTGTCTGAAATGTCTAAACTGGTAATCATATCAGTAGTTTTGAGCTAATCTTCTGTAGCCTTGGAATAGTTGACAATCTTTTTAATCTTTCAAAACAATCGGTGTTTTTGCCAAAAGCCTATGTTTTTAAGGGAACGTCATATCAGTTGATAAAGAATTGCCAAAAAATAGACTTTATTTCCTCCTTTGATAAGAAATGGCTTTCTTTGAAAGGTATGCTAACCTATTACAAGACAACACCGCAGACAGTATTCTGGCAGTGGTTCAATCAGTCATTCAACGCCCTGGTCAATTATACCAATAGGAGTGGAGACTCTCCACTACCTGTCTCTCAATTACTCACGTCTTACACTTTGGCCACTTCTGGAGCGCTGGTCACCGCTCTATCGCTCAACAGTTTGGCGAAGAAGGCGCCACCTCTGATGGGCCGATTCGTGCCGTTCGCAGCGGTGGCCGCCGCCAATTGTGTCAACATTCCACTCATGCGCTCCAAAGAACTAAGTGAAGGCATTCTCGTGACCGACGAGAACGGCAAGAAGTTGGGTCAGTCCCGTATTGCCGCCAAATGGGCTATTGCTCAGGTGGTGCTCTCCCGTATTGGAATGGCTGTGCCCGGAATGACTTTGCCTCCCATCCTAATGGACTATCTGGAGAAGAAGGGAGCTCTAGCTCGTATGCCCTGGGTAGCAGCGCCTTTGCAAGTAGTGCTCTGTGGCCTCTTCCTAACATTCACGACTCCCTTGTGCTGCGCTCTCTTTCCTCAAATCAGTTCAATTGACATATCAAGTCTGGAGCCAGAGATCCAAGAAGTGGTCAAATCATTGGATAACAAACCGAAGAAAGCATTTTATAACAAAGGACTCTAACCTTCGGAACCGTTTATATTCTGTTCTGTTTTATCATTATTTTTGATTTTATTATTAATTTTGAAGACATTTATAACGTTTTAATTGGGATTCAATTTATTATATTATTGTTTATAAACTAAAACAACGTTTAAAATGAGAGAAATATAACAAAAATAATCGATAATTCATTTGGTGATAGACTTGTGTTCAGTAGGACTTTCCGACAGTAGTCGCCAACCATTGGCGTCGATATGAGATCAGCTCGAATAGAGAATTCCTGTGCGATTGCGATCACATCATCAGTTCATTTATGACATTCTTCGTGAGTCAAAGTCTGTTGATATTCGATGGTTTGGATGAGAAGACAACGAATACTTTGAATAACTGGAACTCAATAAAGGGATGACTAAACCAAAAGCTCGTCAAAAGAGTGGATTTCTATCTGACTTTCTTAAGAACCCGTTTAACCTGAAAGATAACGTCTTCGTGAGGTATTGACAGCAAACCATTCAGTTTCTTAAGCAACAGTTCCGTCGATTCGTAGCCATAAATGGCTGAATAGAGTGTTTCGGGCGAAGTGGCCTTATATTCGATGGGTAAGTCTTTGGCTCTTATCTCTCGAAGACAAGTGATATCAATAACATTGGCCAAGAAATTGGTTAGTCTTAAGACTAGTTCGATGTCATTCGTGACGTCCAGTAATGCATACAAATTGATTGGCGCCTAAAATATTAGACAATTATAAGAAACTAATCCATAGAGAGTTGGACTCACTTTTGCGGCCAATAAATAGGGCACAAGTTCTGCATTGGAGGACAGGTTTACCAGCAGTTTGATGGCCTGCAGTCTCATCGGCGGATTCGAGTGCGACAAAAGGCTCATCACTTTATCGATGGCACAAACCATCGTAATCTGATTGCAGTCTTTGAGCGCCAGATTAGCCAATGCTCTGAGCGTCCAATTGGTCAGCAAATCATTGTCTGATGTCTTCACGCGCTGTACTAACACTGGAATGCATTCCTAGGGAAAGAATTTATGGATCAGTTGTGAAAATCGGTGAAAAATTAAGACAATCAGTACTTTAAGCAATTCCTGTGCTCTTTCGCCGTTCGCTACATTGGCCACAGCATTGGTGGCCGCGATCTGAACGGCTTTACTCTTGTGGGACAACATCTCGTACAGCATTAGAACACAACCGGAATCGCAAATCGTGTCCTTAATTACAAGAATAGTAAAGACTCGGTAAATTACTGAAGAAATGGATGGGAAAGACATACGATATTAACACTGAAAGCACAACAGTTGGCGATCACTGAAAGCGTCTTAATTATCAGATCTTCGTCTCTACTCATCAACAAAATGGTAAGACTTTGAGAGTCCTGTTGTGAGAGATTGGGATTACTTTTGCCGAAGAGTTTGTCGAGAGTTCTCTTATGCATTAAAATCTCTGTTTGCGAAGGAATGCATAAATTGACGGCTCTTTTGATACCAATAGAACTGTGACTCGAATTAAGACTATTTTCACCGAAATTCTTGTCTAAAGACTCGATCGAACGAAAGAGTCGATCGCGGGATGAGTTCAACAATGGTTCGGGACTTTGAGGTCCCGGCGAACAGCGTTTCGGTGAATTTCCTAAACTATAAGATGTCTTTGGTTTCAAATAATTGCCATAATTTCTGAACTGAAAGTTTGTGGTATTAACCAAATGTATGTTCAGTTCTCGGATCCGTTCCTGAATAGTCTTAGCCCAAGGACTCCACAGCTCCGGAGGAATGTTACGATAAGCATTCTTCTGGTGCCGGAAACCGATCGGAAGCGTGAGGTCGGTCTGACTCGAGGCGTGACTCAAACTCGAGTTGAATGCGATGTCGTGTTTGGCCACAACTCTAGTGTCTGTGGTATCACTTTTGCGTCTTTTGTGGCACTTCTTCTTATTATTAGTCGTATTATTTGTGGCGAAGACGTCCCGAAGTATAGACACTCCGAAGTATGCGAGTCCGGCCAATAGAGCGCCGGCCAGTGCTATCTTACGGCCCGTTTCGTCGGTATTCATTGCCAGTCACTAGTTTCAACAAATGGTCAATAAGTTGAGTCAATTAATGGTTTCTTCGGTGATCTCAAATTCAAAATCAGATCCAAAGACAATACATTAAAGCATTTATTGATTCTTCAGATTTAAATCATTTGAGAAATCAATTCAATGATGAAATTCAGACATAATTTTAAGTAATATTTTCGTGAACTGAATCTCTTGTTTTGCACTCATTTGTGACTTTAGTATTGATTTTTTGATTAAATGTGAACCGAAAACAATTCATTTTATCTTTTGTTTAATTAATAATTAATTGGATTTTATTTTAATCACTGAATTAAAAGCATTTTCTGATCAGAAAATCAATAAAATTGTTTTGAAATCACAGCAAATGAGAAAATAAGCGCAGAGTTTGTCACGAATTACATGAGATGTCAGTACAAGAGTTGAGTTTATTTTGTGTTTTGCATCCTTTTAAAAAGTGTTCACACTATGGCTTAAGTAAACTTGTTTAAGCCTTAATCTCACCTGGTTAAAATATGTTTAATTTAACATGGTAAAACATTAAATTATATAAGAAATTTTTAGCTTGTGAACTTTATAATCATACATGAACAAATAAATTGTGAATTATTATTATTTAAGTAACTAGTCTATAAAATCTATCCCATATTTATCAAGCTTAAATTTAGATCATTTTATTGCTTGAAGATCAAGATTAAAAATTGCACCAAATCATTTTGTACCATGAAAAACTACGATATGAATAACAGCAAGTTTAATTAATGAATAAATGCATCAAGCTAATAAGCTTAAGCTCTACTGAAAACAACATTTAAAATGATTTGTTTTCACTCATAAAAAACTTTTGCAATCGTTTTACAAATTAATGTTTTCCTCAAAACTAATATTATCTCAAACTCTAAGCAATCATAAAAAGTGTGGTTAAAATGTCTTCCGATCGCAATAAACGATTAAAGCCATCGAAAGACAACTCTTCCGTCAGTTTGAGTCAAGTCTACGGAAAGGACTCTTTCGAGCGTTTCGGCGATGACTTGACTGAAGTCCTATTGAGTTATCTCTCACTCGAAGACAAGTTCCGCTTCGAGTGTGTGTCCAAACAGATCCAAAGACTGATATTCACAAAACAGACGGAACTACGGCTCAAGAAGTTCACTAAAATCAACAAATATCTGACCGCAGTCTTCCGGAAGTGTCCGAACATTAAATCTGTTTCCTTAAGTTTACTAAACGTAAACGAAGACAAAGTGATGAAAGCGTTGGACACTTCGGAACACTTAAAGCGAATCCGGAGCTATGAAGTGGTGACCGAACTCCGGTATATAATTCGTTTGCAGAAAGTCTTCACCAGAATCGGACCAAATGTGAGAATCTTAAGACTGGAGCGGTTCCGCGAGTTCGACCCTTTCCTACAGTCATCCAGAGCTCAGATCAGACTCTGTTCCAATTTAGAGACAATTATCTGTAGGTCTCCGCCGGGCAACAGTCCCGTAAAGTCAGTGCCCATTGACTTAAGATATCAGTTTTGTCTCAAAAATCTTAAATCAATTTCAATACAAAACTCTTATAACAAGAATGAAGTCTTAATGTTCAAGAGCTTTGTGGAGCACAACCATCATAGCCTTAGATCAATGAACTTGGTCATTAGAAAGAGCAACACATCGTTTAATGATTCGAAAATACTTTTCAGTGAATTACTAAAACTCAGGAAATTAAATACTTTGAGAATCACTTCCGAAGCCATCAATAATTCATTTGTCAATTACTTCAAACAATTGCCCGAAGTTTGTCCCAATTTGCGGACAATTAGTTTTAAGATTTCGAAGGACCTGTCTCCTCTTTTCCTTAAATTGTATGAATCGATCGATAACTTCAAAGAACTCTATTCATTGAATTTGGATTATGGAGTCTTCAGTGGCTTTGAGGCCTTTCCATACAAACTAATGGAATCGCCAAAGAAATGCCTAAATCTGGTGGAGCTCTCAATCACCGGAAATCTAGTGATAACGGATGAGTTCTTCGAGTCAATGGTCACGAATTTGCCAAATATTCAGACCATAGTTTGCAAGAAGACATTCATCACAAACAATGCATTTGAGTCGTTGTCTAAACTCTCGAATCTGAAGAAAATCCACTTAACTTCTGAGTGCGAATCCGCCCCAAAGAACAGTCCGGTCTCGAGTTCGGTCATAACTGAACCCTTTTTTCTCAATTTATTGTTTAAATGCAAAAAATTGAGTGAATTTCAGTTTAATAGTAATCCAATTGATTTCAATCTGAAAGTGGAAGACCTCAAAGCCCTCAGAGATGGAGAGTTCCCCACAAAAGGCATTCTTTTAAACGGAAAAGTCATGTCTGGAAAGGACTGTAAGAAATACTTTCCTAAACTGAGTAAAGCAACGATTGATAAGTATTTGTAAACTCCTTAAGAGTTTAGTAATAATATAATTATTGAATGAAATGTTTGTTAACTTTTTTTTGCTATAATTATAACATTTATTTTCAAATCTCAAATATACTCTAAAATAATAAAAATAATGTTTTTTCAAATAAAAATTCCAATAAATCAATGGTTCTTAACAACAATAAGGGTTGTCTTCCTTTTTCAGAGATGTTCAGTTGTAATTAAGTATCAGTAGAAGTTTCAACCAGTCACTTACCTAGCACAGGCTGAGTGGCGCACTTGGATAATGTTCGGACATTGGGTTTGAGAGCCTGGGTTCGAATCTATGGGCAGACATAAAAAGGTTTTACTAACTTATAAATACTCTTTATTTCTTAATTTTGCAAAAAGAAGTGCCTTGCACCTTTAAAACACTATTTTATAGTGTCTTAATGTCAGCCTCCAGGCTCGAACTCCGGCTCGCTTACGGCGAAGCCGGAGTGCGAGGCTTAACCAAACGCGCCACTGAGCCTGTGCTACCTAAACACCAGGTTGAAACTTCTACTGATACTTGATTAAAGCTGAACATCTCTGAAATGTAGAGCACTTATCCATCTCTGTTAGTCTATTAGACCTCTAATCGAGTAAATGTTTCTTATGATCGAAACGTATTAAACGTAAGATTTTAATTCAAATATCAAAATATTTATCAAATTTTAAATAACATTATATTAAACGTTAAAAATATATTCAAATCAATGGTTTGAAAAACGAATCAAAAGTCTCTGATTTATGTCAAAATGCTTTCAATTTGCTCTTCAGTCGGAGTTTCAACCGTTTGGTCGTTCGTTGTGTCCATCGGTTGATCCACACCTTCAACGGTGGCATCATTTTGTGTGCCGTCCATTTCGGTGTCATTCACATCACTGGAAGCCATTTCCGAAGCAATGGTTGGACTTAAGAGTTCATTTCGATTAGAGATTTCACTGATTCGTCGCTTCTTTTGGTCCGGACTTTCCGGACAAGTCCTGAAACTGTCGGCATCGGAATCGCTTCCAATGGGTTGTGTTTCACTCCTGTCCTCCATTAAAAGCGTAGATCTATCGGTGTTATCAATAACGTCGTTATTGTCTTCATTATTATCTTCGTTGTCGTCTTCATTGTCTCCATCGACAGACCGAAAGTCGTCAGCGAAGGCCGAATCTGCGCTCAACTGTTGGCCCCGATTCTCAATATTCTTCTTAATTGTAGACAATCTTTGCTTCACTTTCTTTGACTTCGATTTCTCTAATTTCTCTTCAATTAAACGAATGCTTTCTTCTAATCGTTTGAGATCTTTGGCCTCCATTTCGATGAGATTCAGATGACTGACGGCCAACAAGAGGTAGTCCTCAACTAATTTGACTTTTGATTGTTCCGTTTCTAACATGATTTTGACCAAAACGTCGGCGAGTTTTACGTGATTCTCGTCGGCAATCAGTTTGAGGAAGAATTTTATCAAATTATCGCAATTTAGCCGAAGATTGTTCTCATAAACGGTTTGAAGAGTGATAACCAACGCTTCTTCGAGAGCGCTCTGACCGACGATAACGCCCTGCGATTCGGCCAAAGAGTAGAGGCGAAGAAAATCGCCGATGAAATGAACGATCACTTGATTCTCGTTAGGAGTAAACCAAATGATAATCAATTGAGACAACAGTTCCGGTGAATACATTCGGCAGTGAATTAATAGCTTAGAGACTCCCTGTGCGGCTGTTTGTCTGATTTCACTGTCCTCTGAGTCCAATTGAGTCGCGAAAAACTTCTTCAACGAAGTGATAAAATCGTCCTCATTATTGTTTTTGAACGGCTCGACTTGAGGTCCGTCCTCTCCGCCGCACTCGGCTTTGTCTTCGAAGATATTGACGCCGTGTTCGCACAGGGAGTCAAAAATGCTTTGCAATGCAATCAATTTTATTGATTCGATGTCTTTCGAGAAAATCTATTGAAAGATAAGGAAAAAAAATGATTAGAAAATCCTTTTCAGAGAAAAGACATTCAAATAATTACTTCAATCAAAAGATGTAAATATTTTTTGAAATACTGAGGACTCGTCAGACAGACTAAACCTAAGCAACGGGTGGCCACACATCGGATCTTAGAGTTATCGCTTAGAATTCCGGGCAAACACTGAAAGTCACAGAAGAAGACATGAAATCAAATGAATCGAAATATGTCTCAAAATACTGACCACTTTCTCGATGTGTGTCTGCATTACGGCATTCACTTCATCGAAGACTCCAAACTCTAAACAACCGCTAAATATGTGCAGACATCGCATCTGAGCCTTCGGGTGATCCTAATTATGGCCATTAAGAGAACAGAATTAAAATCCCGAATAAGTATTGTTGAAAACTAGACATACCGTAAAAGAGGTAGAGTTCGGTGTCTGAGAACTTTGCGAATATTGAGATAACGTATTAATAGTAATCCTCTGCTTAAGACTCTTGACCTCCGACTCGTAGGCGTCGATCTTTTTGTGCAATTCTTCGGTTTCGCTCAACTTTTCCTCGTTTTCTAACTCTTTGATCTCATTCTTACACTTTTCGATCTCTGCCATCAATTGATCCCTCTTTTCCTCCAATTCTCTGTTGAAATCGTCACTAATTATCTCATTTTCATCAGTGGTTTGCAATAAATTCGATGCAAATATTTCACTAATTATCTCAACAGTGAACTCAAGATAACTGTTATAATCAGTGAACGCCTTTTTGGCCAAACACTCCATAATAGGATTGACATAACAGTGAAATTTGTCGCCAATATTGTTGTCCACAAGAATTCTATGTAATGTTTGGCTCAAAATTTTTCTAAATAAATAACAATAAATCAATTGAATGGCTAAAGGATAGAATGGAAATACCTCTGAGCGTCGTCATCGATGTCTAAAAGGAGCGCCACTTTCATGAACTGATTGAAAATGAACTCAAAATCCAAAGCGTCGGTAATAGTGAGCTCCTCTTTGAGGGCATTATTAAGAAATCTAATAAAAG